>APFE031321151.1:25942-39519 GCA_000404065.3 Pinus taeda | reverse complement strand
AGAGAGTTGGGATTAGTGTGACAGCCCCTTCTCTGAGTTCCCTGCCACCAACCACACCTTGTGGGGTTGAAGGCTTTTCTCGCTAACTGTGTAGGTAGGTGCGGGCGGTAGGGTCAACAGACCCCTCAACCAAGCAAATTGATTCCTACCACTATGTCCTTTTAGAAGTTCGAACTAGCTGAAGTATGGCTAGAAATAACCCACAGTCTCCAGCAATCTCCTCTCCAATAAGCTCTAAAATTCTCTCCTAGGGTGGCACTCTAAGTCCATCGAAGAAAGAGCTGAGATTTACTTCCGGAAATCTCTTTGTTCTAAGCAACACTCTTAGTTTTGGCTAAGCAACTCAAGAGCACTCTAAATCAGAAATTCAATTTGTCAAAAGCCCCCAAAATGATGCTTGCTCCTTCCATTTGTCTTGGCTGCCCCCTTTCTCCCCTTGTGAGTCCCACCATTTCGACTTCCTTCTCCCTAACTCGATTTTCCTAAGGGGTTCAAATTCCCCTTTTTGGGTGGCCCCACATGCCACTACCAATTTAATCTTTGTTTTTCTCTAATGTTGGTGGCCTCCATCTCTCCAAAAATTAAGTGGGGACTCCTTCTACCCACTTTTCCTAAGTTTGCATGCCAAAATATTTCCCAACACCCAATTGCAAAAACATAAATTCATCTTAGCAAAAACCATTTAATTGGGGACATTACAAAAACCACCCTTCATTGTTCGTAAAAACCAATCTCCTTCCTGTTTATCTATTTTAGCTTATATGTATAGTGGACATACATGGTATGTGGTGTGTATGGTGTGTTGGGTTTATTTATTTTATCTAATGTGTTTAGTGGGACCTAGTGATGACCCATGCATGTGTTTGTTGATTTTTGGTAGCATCGGATGTGCTCTAACCACGAAATTTGGTGGAGAGGTTGGAGCACATGAGATTTCCAATACCCAGAAAGGGTTTATGCTGATTCTAAATAGTTTAGGAGATATTAAAAAAAATAATATTTTTAATGGAGTCCCTAAGTCTAAACTTAGGGAAATTAAAATATTAATGTGGATTAGTATAAAACTGTGTTAGAATGGTCCAAAAGACATGGATCAAGCCAGATCTAATCTTAGTCGTCGATTAGGGATTAGGGACTTAATCTCGGTCGTTGATATGTCAACAAGAAAAGTATAAGAGGAGGCTTGAGGGTCACTTGGAGAATACGCCAGATGATCAATCATTCTATTCTCTAGAGTGGGGTTTGCTAAGAGATATAGATCAGTGATCGGAGTTGCAGTTGAGGGGCAGTGAGTATAGAGAGACAAAGAGGCAGCGCTAGTGTCGGGAGATCAGCGCAAGAGTTAGATAGAGTGATGCAGTAGTAGCCAGGGCTCACGTCGGACCACGTAGAGGCAGCCAGGAGCTGTGCAGTGCTTTAGAGAGGCCAACGTTGCTGACACAGAGGGCCAAAAGGCTAACGCAAGGCTTCTTGAGGCTGACGCAGACACATTCAGGGTGACATAGGGCCAACGCTGGGCAGAGAGAGGCTGACATAGTCCAGAAGGGCAGACGTTGGGGTTTTTGGGGCAGATTGGAGCTGAGGCACTGCTGGAGGGTTTATCCAAGGTTTTAGCTGGGACATTTGTCTCAGACTGAGAGGTACTACTACCAAGGGCATTCTCTATTGGGTAAGCTGGATTTGGCACCCAAATTGTACTTTGAAATTGCTTAATAAGAAAACCCTCAAATAGCTGCACCGGTTTTCCCGCATTGGGTTTTTCTGGGGACATTGGTCCAAAAATAACGATGTCATTTTGTGTGTTTGTTTTCGTTTTCTTCAGTTGATGATCTGCAATATGTTGAGCATGCATTATGTTTATTTTTTGTATTTACAATGTAAATAACTTGTTAAGTAATGGAACAAGTAGGTAGGAATAAATCAGTAAAGTGCATGGAGGGTTTCTAACTAGTAGACTTAGAAACTTCAACATGGTACCAGAGCATGGTTGCAGATCACAAGAGAACTGAGGACATCAGCCGAGCAGAGCAATAACAGCAAAAAACAGCTGTCCCAAGTGACAGAAGCTGTTTCTAGTAGAGCAGCAACAAGGGAAGGGTAACGCAGTGCCTACGTCATCAAGGGTGAGCCAGGAAGAGGGAGCGCAAAGGTTAAGGGAGGCAAAGGGAGACTCATGCAGAAGCTAGGAGGGCGGATGCAGTTGGCTGAGGAGGCCGGGTTGCTGGTGTTGGTGCCGGGATTGCGCGGAGCCTAGGAGCTCTCACCTTCAGGTTGTTGGGGTTTAGGAGGCTGTGGGAAAGTTGCAGGGTGGAGCTGGTGAGGTACTGTAGCTATAATAGTGCCTGACAGGGCAAGGCCAAGAGGAAGGAGTTGCTACTGAGGGTTTCTAGCTGAGAAATCTGGACCAGTGGTGTGGTTGCACAGACGATCAGAGTAGGGGGCATCTTGACATCGACAAAAGGATTTCCAGGAGGGAAATCGAGACTTAGAGGGAGTCACATCGAGAGCTTCTAGGAGGGAAGTAGAAGAGCATCATGGCACTACACGGAGTAAAAGACCAGGACAGACTAGATTGAGTGTCAAACTTTGCAGTCTGGAAGGCCAAAATCTTATCCGTACTTGACAGAAATCATGTCAAGCACTTTGCCTTGAAGATGATAGCATCCCAGTTGACCCAGCTGAGAACAACAAGTACAAGGAGGCAATGGCGAGGGCCAAGAACATCATCCTTAACGAGGTCAAGGACCATGTAGTACCACACATTGCTAAGAAGGAAACGACAAATGAGATGTGGGAGGCCCTAAAGAAATTGTACCAACATACTTCTGTGCAGAGAAGGATGTTACTAGAAAATCAGCTGAGGTCATATCAGATGAAGAAGGGAGAACCGTTTGACACCTTCCTCAGAGGACTGAATGAGATTCGAGATCAGTTGATTGCCATAGAAGCCACACCGAATCAAGAATTGATGGTGAGGACAACCCTGAATGTAGTCTCAGAAGACTGGGAGGTATTTGTCCGAAGTATACTGGGTAGAGGGACACTTCCACCTTGGGATGAGATGTGGGCGGCTCTTCGCCAAGAAGAGATCAGATGGCAGACAAAGGCGGGAAGCAGTAGTAAGGGGATCAGAGTCAAAAAGGAAGAGGAGGAAGATGTTGCCCTAACATCTGAGGGAAAGCAAGAAAAGCGAAAGAAGAAGGATCTCTCCAAGATCAAGTGTTTCCACTGTGGGGAGCTGGGTCATTATGCGACCCCGTGTCTAAGGAAGAAGAGTAAGGGAGAGTCTTCCGAGACTAAGGTAGCACCAACAAGGGCAGAAAAGGAAATGGAGACAGACCATGACTGTGCCATGAGTGCACACGCACGGCTTGAGCGAAAGTGGGGAGACGTCGAGCTGTAGTTAGGCGGACTACAGGCGGTGAGGGACAAGATCCTCGAGGTACCTAGCCTCTTGGATTAAACCTTGCTACGGGAGCCCCGAAGAGGAGTAGCAAGATTGGCTGATGTGGGTAGAGATGGATGCGGATGGAGCAGCAGAGAGAGCTACAGTGCAAGAGTCCCAAGACAGCGCGAGGCTAGCAGGTTGTAACAATGCGAGAGGCACGGGAGTGTTGCACCAGTGCAGAATGGCACAGAGGGGTGCAACGGTGCGAGATGCAGGGAGTTGTTGCAACAGCGCAAAGGTTAGAGAGGGAGCACCTGTTAGCGACAGAGGGAGCTTCAGCATCAGGAGGGTCTCTAGCCCAACAGAGAAGTCAGAGTTGGGAGATCAGTTACTTGCTTCTCAATAACTGAGTTGCAGTGCAGTAGTGGGCAGCACGATGCAAGATGATGAGAGGAGTTGCAATGCGGATGCAGTGTTGGGAGAAAGGACCAGCAACAACACGGATACAGAGGGAGCTGTCTTACAGATGCAATAGTGGCAGAACCATGGGCAGCAGTACAGGATACAAAAGTGTAGAGGATGGTGGGCAGTAGGCCTAGCACCAGCACAAGGACCGATGTCGGATGATCAGAGTAATACTCAGTGAGGAGTATTGCTAGAGCACAGTTCTCGCTAAGAGGGAGTGTTGATTTGTGGTAGCATTGGATGTGCTCTAACCACGAAATTTGGTGGAGAGGTTGTGGCATATGAGATCTCCAATACCCAGAAAGGGTTTGGGCTGATTCTAAACAGTTTAAGAGATATTAAAATAATTAATATTTTTAATGGAGTCCCTAAGTCTAAACTTAGGGAAATTAAAATATTAATGTAGATTAATATAAAATTGTGTTAGAATGGTCCAAAAGACATGGATCAAGCCAGATCTAATCTTAGCCGTCGATTACGGACTTAATTTTGGTCGTTGATATGTCAATGAGAAAAGTATAAGCGGAGGCTTGAGGGTCACTAGGAGAGTACACCAGATGATCAGTCATTCTATTCTCTAGAGCGGGGTTTGCTAAGAGAGATAGAATCAACGATCAGAGTTGCAGCTGAGGGGCAGTGAGTACAGAGAGACAAAGAGGCAGAGATAGTGTCGGGAGATCAGCGCAGGAGCTAGAGAGAATGACACAGTAGCAGCCAGGGCTCACGCAGGGCCATGCAAAGGCAGCCAGGAGCTGCGCAGTGCTTCAGAGAGGCCAGCATTGCTAACACAGAGGGCCAGAAGGCTGACGCAGGGCTTCCTGAGGCTGACGCAGACACATTCAGGGTGACGCAGGGCTAAGGCTGGGTAGAGAGAGGCTGACATAGTCCAGAAGGGCAAACGCTGGGGTTTCTGGGGCAGATTGGAGTTGAGACGTTACTGGAGGGTTTATCCAGGGTTTTAGTCGGGACATTTGTCTCATACTGAGAGGTACTACTGCCAAGCGCATTCTCTGTTGGGTAAGCCGGATTTGGCACCCAGATTGTACTCTGAAATTGCTTAATAAGAAAACCCTCAGATAGCGGCACCAATTTTCCCGCATTGGGTTTTTCCGGGGACATTGGTCCAAAAATAACAGTGTCATTTTGTGTGCTTGTTTCTGTTTCCTTCAGTTGATGATCTGTAATATG
Organism: Pinus taeda; assembly: GCA_000404065.3. Classification (NCBI taxonomy): domain Eukaryota; kingdom Viridiplantae; phylum Streptophyta; class Pinopsida; order Pinales; family Pinaceae; genus Pinus; species Pinus taeda. The sequence continues at coordinate 34,478 of APFE031321151.1, read as the reverse complement.
TTGAGCATGCACTAGTGTTTATTTTCTGTATTTACAGTGTAAATAACTTGTTAAGTAACGGAACAAGTAGGTAGGAATAAATCAGTAAAGTGCATGGAGGGTTTCTAACTGGTAGACTTAGAAACTTCAGCAATGTTTAATCAACTTAGAGCTCAATGTGTCAGGTTTATTTATTTTATTTGACATGTATGGTGGGACCTGGTACCTATAAATGTGTTCAATCAACTTAGAGCTTGGTGTGTTAGGTTTATTATGTTACCTAATATGTATGGTGGGACCCAGCGACGAACCACGCATTTTAATTGGCTTAGAGATCAAGCATGATGAGGATGGTGTAGTGTAGAGGTTCAAACTTTCTATGATGTGCTAATTGTCAATAGCCATTTAAAAATACAAAGTTATAATCTTAAAATTTTATTCCCTATTAATTAAATGTGTGTTGTTTGTAAGGTATTTACTTGGTTATTGAAAAATTAAATCTAGAAGAATGATAGATTCAATTTGTATTAGTATATAGCAATGGACAATCTCGATGGATGGGACACATACATTAAATCTTGGTGGAAATTGAGTTGAACAACAATGAGTGATGGGATATGAAGATGGATTATTACACAACGCTAGAGTTATTCGTGTAAAGGTCAAGAAAAAATGAGATATGCCGCAATGAATTCGTACTTTGAGTGTGTGAACTTAGAATTACAAAAGAGATCTAATATCCAACATTTCTTTGAACATTGACCAATTTTTTTTTTATGTTTTTTCCTATCTGCATAAATAATGAGGTAGCAAGACATGAGGTCCTAAATTGTGTTGGATTTGGGAATTTGTAAGTGGGTGCATATGCATAAAACAACATTGGGTATACCTATCTTGTAGTCTCTTAAAATAACTTTTACAATGACAAAAAATGCTCCTCTAATGAAAAGGGCAACACATCTATTTTTTATAATTTGTCCAGGATGTAAAAGTATGAATAAGGAAAATGAAGTGCTCTTTCACTTTGTGCTCCCTCTTACACAATTGACATATTTACTACTCCATTATGTAAAAGTATGAATAAGTAAAATGAAGTGCTCTTTCATTTTGAGCTCCCTCTTACACAACTAACATATCTACTACTCACAAGGTATGTGATCACAAGTTTTTCCTCTTTGGCGAGAAGAAAGCTTGAATTCCTTACGATAAAAATGAAGTTTATAAGAGAGTTAACTGTAAGATAAGTTAGAGTAGTGATAAAATCATTCTCCGTCCAAAGATAAGTGCAATAATAGTAATAAAGTTTTAGGAGAAACTGACTCTCATGGAGAATTCTAAGTATATAGTAGACATCTTGTATGGGTCCGTTCCATAATCACAAAAGAATGGATTCTTTAAGATAAAAGTGAAGTCTATAAGAGAGTTAACTATAAGATAAGAGCAGTGATAAAATCATTCTCTATTTGATGGTGAGTGCAATAATAATAATAAAGTATGGCTTTGGGTGAATTTAGGTAGCAAGGTTAAGGAACCAATGGCTCAAGATAGGCTTTGCAGATGCTTAAACAAATTTCCAAACACACACGATTTTGAATTTAATGATTTATAAAAAAGTATAAAATGATGGGAAATGGAGACCAATGCCTTGGCTCATTAATGAATTTCTGGGCATATTGAGTCAAACAAGGAGTGAGTCAATCGCTGAAGAACTTTGATGGAGTGGGAAAGAGAGAGGGATAACCTCTTAATCCAACACTAGCAATTTTCCAAAGTAGGAGACTTAAGCTCAAGGAATGCAATCTAGTTTCCTTGATGGATACTTGTTGACAAATTTTGCATATGAAAAAATATAGTGCATAAGAGTTGTTTCAATTTTTAATATGGCACATGATAAACCCTGATCCAACAATTGTAGAAAAATGGAAGATAATTTTCGCAATAAATTAGCACTGTTCATCCAAGCAACAATCTTTCCCAAGGCAATTCGCTTATATTGCATTGGTTTTTAAGATGGGGGAATGACGAGGACAAGGGGAAGCGTCCCCGAGACTACTAGAGATTGAAAATTCCTAAGTTGGAATCCCTACTGTAGCAAACTGATGTTACTTCTCCTACTTGTTTAAATCACGTAAGTTATTTACTGTGTTCTACGGTAAATATCGAAGCAAATAAATCTGCAACCTTCACTTAATTTACATATATGCAGAAACAAAATATTGAGCAAGAAAGAAAAATACAACACATAGGACATAGTTATTTTTGGACAAATAGTCCCTGGAAAAACCCAATGCGGGAAAACCGGTGTCGCAGCTCTGAGGGTGTTAAGATATGGTATGTTCTATGCTTAGAGCAATTTACTTTTCTTACTTATTATTATTCATAGATTAGCAGTGACATGTGCATAAGTAAAGTGCAAATAGAACATTAAACGATCAACAGAAAACAAGCCAAGACAAGAGACACAAGATGTGGCGGTTAGCCAGGAACAAACCCCACAATGTGTGGGGAAACCCTTTGATCAAATCTTCTTTTATCTTCAATAATTCAGCAGAGATAAATAGTACAATAAATCTGATTTATGTCAGCAGTAGCAAACCCTAGATCAGTAGCATCAACATTAGCGACTTCATCATCAAAACTAGGGTAGTTGATATCTCACAAGTCGACCGTCGGAACGGCTTGATTCCACCACCAAAAGTTGCGGTTTTCAGAGGAGGTCTAGATGAACCTACAACGTAGTTCAGAAGAGGAGGTTTGATGGTCCACGTTGGTCAAAGTTTGGATCTACAGTTGCAGCTTCAGTTTCAGTAGCTTCCTTCCACATGTGAGAGAGAGACTCTTTTCTATGTAGTAGAGTAGAGCCTCTTTTCTACGTAGGAGAGAGAGCGATGTGTTGAGATGAGTGAGTGCAAATGAGGAAAAGTCCTCCTGTATTTATACACAACTGTTGATGTTTGAATAGATGCTACTGTTGGGCTTCTGAGCCTACATGAGTTGTAGGTCGGCTTGATAATAATTCCATAATCAAAATAAATTCATATCTCCATGAATACTTATCGGAATCGGATGATCTTTAGATCAATCCTACACCTCTCGACGAGAGGAGTCTAATAAAAATATAATCATCCATGAATAATATGACCCACATGGAGTTTGGCCCTAGTTTCCAATTTTAACACTCCCTGTCAACTAGGGAGAACTCCACTGCAATCTGTATGTCAGTTGCTACTATTCATCCATCAAATGCACTGCCTGGTACAGCTTGACCCCTGTCTTGCTCTGCTCTACTTTGTCTTGATCTGCCCTGTACTGATCTGCAATGTTCTGTTCTGTTCTATTCTGCCCTGTACTGATCTGCACTGCTCTGCTTTGTTCTGTTCTGCACTACTCTGCTCTGTTTTTGTCCGAATTATGAAGAAGAAGAAATGATCGAGGATGTATCATATTGACGCAAAGTCAGTCTTAGAGTATGTACCATTGGTCTCAGACCAGTCTCAACCAACCCGAAGTCAGCGTCATAGTGAGTACAACTCCTACCACTGGTCCCAGACCAGTATCATCCTCCACTGACTTGAAGTCATTCTCAAAGTGCGTACTATTGGTCCCAGACCAGTCTCAACTGACCCGAAGTCAGCGTCATAGTAGGTACCACTCCTACCACTGGTCCCAGACCAGTATCACAAGCTAAAAGAGTGTACCACTGGTCCCAAACCAGACTCAACCGACCCGAAGTCAGCGTCATAGTATGTACCACTCTCACTGGTCCCAGACCAGTCCTGCACTGACACGAATTCAGTCTCAGAGTATGTACCACTGGTCCTAGACCAGTCTCAACTGACCTGAAGTCAGCGTCGTAGTAGGTACAACTCCTACCACTGGTCCCATACCAGTATCATTGATCCCAGATCAATGAAGGTCATCCTAGCGTAGGGAGTGCGGTAGATACACCGATGCGTCCATCGGTACTACTATGGTCCCTAACTTCATTTCCCTGTTTATTGATCAGATGAGAGGTACTTCCCATGAGTCCCAGACTGCATGGGTAAGATGCCTCGATAAGAGAACTTAATCAATCCCGTCCTCACAGGAGAACTAATCATCCTGCTACACAAACGCCATGGAGAACACATCATCCAGGCCTCACAGGAGAACTAATCATCTTGCTACATAATCGTCATGGAGAACACATCATCCAGACCTCATAGGAGAATTAATCATCTTATTATATAGTCGCCACGAGGTGTACATGCACACCACCAGGGGATAGTGAATCACCCTATGGTCATATGTCGCTCCAAGAAGTACCCTGCACCCCCCCGGAGCTCCTAGAGCTCAATGCATCATACAGGACCCTCATCGGAGGGTCTTTGAACAACACCAAGTTGTTCTCGGAAAGTCAGGAATTTGACTTTTCCTAGGGGCTTTGTTAGAATGTTCGCGACCTATTCATCTGTACCGATATGTTGGAGCCTTATAGCTCCCCGTTGCACCATATCTCGAATATAGTGGCACCTGATATCGATATGCTGGGAGCGATCATGAAATACGGTATTCTCTGACAAACGAATCTCACTCTGGTTGTCACATAGGATCACAGTGGTATCCAGTGTAAATCCAAACAGCTCATTGAAGAGCTTTCGCAACCAGACTACGTCACAGGAGGCCATGCTACCAGCAATATACTCTACCTCGGCGGTGCTCAAAGCCACCGACTTCTGCTTCCTGCTCATCTAGGATATCGAAGCAGATCCCAAGGTCAAACAACACCCAAAAGTGTTCTTACGGTCTACCACACTGCCTGCCCAATTAGCATTAGTATATCCAAGTAGTCTCACATCTCCGGCAGTGTACCTTAACCCATAAGTGATTGTGCCACGAAGATATCTCAACAGATTCTTGGCACCAATCCAATGTATGTGATGAGTTTCAACCATATGTTGACTCAATGTGTTGACTACAAAACATATGTTTGGACGGGAGTTCACCAAGAACATTAATGCTCCGACAAGTGGACGATACTCGGTGGCATTTCGTAAAACAGGTCCAACAACACTATCGCTTAACCTTTTGAAGTCAAGCTCCATCGGGGTAGTTACGGGCTTGTAGTCCACCATACCGAATCTTTTCAGAATCTTCACCACATATTTTCCTTGAAATAGGAAAATTTCCCTTGGCTTCTGCCAAACTTCAAGTCCTAGGAAATAGTGCATCAATCCTAGGTCCTTCATTTCAAATTCAGAAGCCAACTCCCTCTTACATTTGTGAATGAGAGGGTCTGCACCTGTTAGGAAGAGGTCATCCACGTAGAACACCAGTATGAGAGGTTTGTCATCTCCAACCTTAAAGTAAAGGTTAGGATCGGCTTCACTCCTAGTGAATCCCAGCTTCATCAAGTAGCTATCGATCCTCTCATACCATGCTTGGGGTGCTTGCTTCAGCCCATAAAGAGATTTCTTCAACCTGCATACATGAGATTTTCGATCATAAATCTCAAATCCTTCGGGTTGCTCCACATAGACCTCTTCTTTGATCGAACCATGCAAGAATGCGGTCTTGACATCCATCTGATGTAGGTTCCATCCTTGTGAAGCCGCAGGGGCTATGATCGAGTGGATGGTCGTATATCTAGCAACAGGTGCAAATATCTCATCATATTCTATACCTTCCTTCTAGGAGAAGTCACGAGCAACAAAATGAGCCTTATACTTTTCCGTACTTCCATTTGCTGCATGATTTATCTTGTAAAGCCATTTTGAAGTGACAAATGTCTTGTCCTGGGGTCTGGGAACTACTTCCCAGACATCATTCTTCATAATAGACTCATATTCTTCGGTCATAGCATCCTTCCATACTTGATGCTTGACATCATCTGAGAATGATGAAGGCTCATTTTGTATGATCATGCTCATGATAGTTAGGTATCCCTAATACCTGTTAGGTTTCTTACTTTCATGGAAGGGTCCTCAGGGTGCAGCATGTCCTTCAGCATCATCAAGTAGCCCCCTAAGCCATGAAGGCCTCTTCCTAGAAGAGGAAGGCTCAGGTGGATAAATAAGATCCATGGGTTCCTCCACATTAGGCATTATTACATCATCTACCCATAGAAACTTCAGAAGTCTTTGATCATGGAGCATGGCACGGACAACGTCCACAATCGTACGGTTCTTCCTTTCCACCACACCATTTTGCTCAGGAGTATGTGGTGTAGTAGTCTCCCTCTTAATGCCAGCCTCAGATATGCCTGAGTGAACCAATTGTAATATATCGGAGGTCTTGCTTTGGCTTGAGGGGAATGGTCCCCTTTTGAGCTTTCCTTCGCCACATTGTGGACATACACCTTCTTTCTCTACTCGGAATTCGGGCATCCTTGTCACCATTTGTCTTACATCGGGTAGAGCTTTATAATGAAGGTGGGCAAACCTCTGATGCCAAAGTTCGGACTAAAGAGATGTGTCATAAGAAATGACACCTAGCAGACTTCCACTGACCTGATATAATGAATCAACATGAAACCCAAGAGTAAAGGCATCTTTAACATTATTTTTCCATATACGTACCTTGCCATTGCTGAATGTTACCTTGTAGCCTTTGTCTTCCATTGCCAAGATGGACACTAGGTTCTTTTTGAGGTTAGGTACATATAATACATCTTGTAAGTGAATCGTATTACCTTGATTCAATTTGAGAGAGACATTGCCTACACCTTTCACGGGATATTTCATATTATCATATTATCTCCAAGGACAATTTCCAGGTTAGTTTCTTTCTCTACCAGATTATGGAGAACTTCTTTGTAACCAGTGAAGTGCCTTGAGGCACCACTATCAATGAGCCAAATTCCCATTGAGTCCGAATGAGCAGAGGTAGATAGAGCAGCTGGTAGATAATATTCATCCTGCTTATTTTCAACAATGTTGGATTCATACCTGGAATTTCTAGCCTTCTTGAATGGTTGTCCTTTTCCTTGGTTTCCAACACTCCTTTTACCTTTGCTATTGAATTTGCCATTCCTTTGATTACCATGAGAGGGATTTTGATCATCGTCATGGTGAGAGTCCTTTCTATCAGGGCATTCCCTTGCATAGTGACATGCTTTATCGCAGATGTAACATCGTCCTTTTCTTCCACCCTTAGGTCCAGCCTTTCTTTTCGATTTAGACCCGGAATTATTTCTTTTCTTAGCATGAGAAGAAAAGGCAGCAGGAGGACCTTTAGCCATGGGCATTTCTTGCTCTTCTACCCTTGTTTCTTCTTGAATGCATTTAGCCATTAATTGCTCGAAACCAGGAATTACATTTTGTTCAGAAAAGTAGTCCTGAACACGTACCATTCGGATGGTAGTCCTCCAAGAGTCGTGAGTGCCATTTCCCCATCAGTAATAGTCTCCCTAGTAGATAGGAGATCGTTCTTGATCTCGGTGATTCTTAAGAAGTATGCTTGCATACTCTCGTATTTGCCTTTCTTGATTTCCTTTAGCTTATTTCTAAGAAGCAAAACTTGATTTGCATCATTAACTTTAAATAAACTCACCAGTCTATCATAGATTTCCTTGGAGGTGTTCAGATCGGAGATGTAGGCCACCAAGCGCTTGTCAATTGAGTCCCGGATGATCTTCTTTGCTTTGACATCTCCGGTTTTCCATTTGTTCCTGACAGCGACGAATGCATTTGATGGAGGCTCAACAATATTGCCTCTCACATGGTCCAACACTCCTTGATCTTCTAAGGTTAGATCGATAGACATCTTCCATCTGTGATAGTCAGCTTTCTCACGGAGCTTGTCATCGACAGGAAAGAGTGATGAAGACCCCATAGTTCTTTTAGGATAGCCTTGCCAATCTTCTCATCAGTGATTGCTCTTGCTCTTGCTCGGGCTTTGTCTTCACCTCAACTGCGATACCATGTTAAGATATGGTATGTTCTATGCTTAGAGAAATTTACTTTTCTTACTTATTATTATTCATAGATTAGCAATCACATGTGCATAAGTAAAGTACAGATAGAACATTAAATGATCAATAGAAAACAAGCCAAGACAAGAGACACAAGATGTGGCGGCTAGCCAGGGACAAACCCACAATGTGTGGGGAAACCCTTTGATCAAATCTTCTTTTATCTTCAATAATTTAGCAGAGAGAAATAGTACAATAAATTTGATTTATATGAGCAGTAGCAAACCCTAGATCAGCAGCATCAGCATTAGCGGCTTCATCATCAAAACTAGGGCAGTCGATATCTCGCAAACCGACCGTCGGATCGGCTTGATTCCACCACCAAAAGTTGCGGCTTTCAGAGGAGGTCTAGATGAACCTACAACGCAGTTCAGAAGAGGAGGTTTGATGGTAGTTGCAGCTTCAATTTCAGTAGCTTCTTTCCACGTGTGAGAGAGAGACTCTTTTCTGCGCAGTAGAGAAGAGCCTCTTTTCTGCGCAGGAGAGAGAGAGAGATGTGTTGAGATGAGTGAGTGCAAATGAGGAAAAGTCCTCCTGTATTTATACACAACTGTTGATGTTTGAATAGATGCGACTGTTGGGCTTCTGAGCCTACATGAGTTGTAG
>APFE031321151.1:11985-25932 GCA_000404065.3 Pinus taeda | reverse complement strand
CCATATGTCTAAAAATAGAGGTCCATCTATTTTTACCAACATGACCAATCATCCATAAATAGCATCCTACAACTCATAAACCATGATCCATATGTCTAAAAATAGACTTTGCGCCAAAAATAGCCTGCGGGCCCACTTAGTGAAGGCGACTTCTTTTCACTAAGCTCCATCATCTTGTTGCATTTTCAACACTACTTACATCATGATACCATCTGCTTCATGATACCACGTGCTCTAGTGTAACTTAAGCTCTGATATCACCTTCTTTGAAGGTGGGTTAATCAACTTGATGCTCTGATATAACTAGCTCTGATACCACCTGATTTGAAATGGGGCACTAAAGGCTTCTCGTCAAACTTACAAGAACCTCTCCCACTCCAAAGCTTATATATTCCCAAGATTTATGCTTATGATTGACAATTACGGAATTAAAAGAACTTGAAATAGGTGTATGCTTGTGTTTGTTTTTAGATTGTTCAAGTGCTTATGTTTATTTTCTTATGTTGATTTTTAAACACACATAACAGTAGATAAAGCAGCAAATAAGCAAACACATAAGACAACAATATAATTAGGAGTTCACCCAAACCTCTTGGGCTACGTCTCCATGAGCTCTAGTTAACTCAACTAGGCTCTTTGGGATTATGGCTTCAATTCTTTTACAAGTGCTACACTTAACTCCATTGGTTTACAAATGAACCAATGGGCTTAGAATGCCATCTTTATCCCTGGCCGTTTGGCTCTCTGGCTCTCAGCTCTTGGCTCTGGCCCTTGGCTCTGGCTCTCACTTCAGCTCTGGCTCTGGATCTTAGCTTTGACTCTGGCTCTTGGCTCTTGGCTCTGGCTCTCGACTTCGGCTCTGGCTCTGGCTCTGGATCTTTGAGCTTCTCATTTCACTTGACTTCCAAGTGACCCCTTCTCAATTGTGCTCTCTGTGTTATCTCTCGGCCTCTGCCAATTCACTATGCCTTGGTAATGGATTCCCCAGCATCGCACGAGTGTCCTCTACGCATCACTCTGCCTGGGCTTTCTCTTGGCATCCAAGCGAATTAGCCATTTGAGAATCCTTCCTCTCTGCGATTTCTATCTTCGCACGGCCTCCCCAGTGAATGCTTCTCAATTGTGTTCTCTGTGTTTTTAATACACAATAGCTAAAGTTTCCCTAACGCATGGAATCCCGATTGTTTCCTTACAAGAAGAAGTTTACAATTGGAAAGAAACCGGCGAGCACGGGCAACCCAGTCGTTTGGCCTTCCTCCTACCATAATCCCGCAAATAGCAACATAATAAAATACACAGGCAAACTAACAAAAAACACGTCATGGAGCTTTTAACCGGACTTCAAATAATATAGAATCGCCCCTATAAACCTATCGGGTTCGTCATCCTATCGCATTTGCAAGTCGCATGGCGAAATACACAGGAAATCCGCAATTCCGGATTTCAAATATTATGATATTGCATCTATAATCCTTATTGGGTCTAGGTCTGATTGCATATCACAATCGCTTAGTGAATGGCTCCTTTGTGTTGCAATCTGATCGCCGATCGCATCGGTGTATCATTATCACTTTATCGGCATATCGCAATCGTTGTGTTCATCGCACGTCGTCACTTGACACCTCCGATTGCGATTAGCGATTAATTCCCGACCATTAATCTGCTCCGCAATCCGATAGTTGATGTTCCATCACCATCGTTTTATCGCAATCACAAATCGGCTCGCCCGGGGTTCCGATATTGCATGCAGGCCTTCCTCCGATGCGATATATTGGAGATTGCTAATTGGCCCCATCGCATGTCGCATATGTAAATGGCCCATTGTTCGGTAACACTCCGCTTGGCTTTCCTAATGTGATTTCTTTAAGGAACTTGTGTTAATAACATATTTTCCCTTAAGCCTGCTTTAATAAGAAAATGCCTCCTTTTTTAAGGATAATGGACAATCTTCTTTTTACAATAACTTCTTCATCTGAAGTCCATTTTAGCCCATTCAAATTGCTTAGATTCATAATGAAGAAATATATGCAATGAGACTATTCCCAAGGGCATCCATTGACTTTCATTTTTCTCTGTGAGAAAGATTTTTAGACTTAGAAGTCTATTCTAGATCCATTTTGGATCATGACTTTACCATGATCCACAGTCCAGTTCAAGACCACTAGGCCATGTGTTTGTCAGTTCATAGATCCACCCCACTCAGCTTCAAATCCATCCAGCCATCCCACATTAACTGATTATGATAAACCCTTCTCATCAAAGCTACTAGGAAATGAAAAGGCTAAGTTGAAGAACACTATGACACTTGGAAAAACCCATGCCATGATAGAAAAGAACCACATGCAATGCCATGCATGCCAAATCTAGCAAGGAAAATACACATGCAAGTCGATACCTACAATGAATCTCGTTGTAGCTGCTTGATCCTGCCTATCCCTACTTGATCTTTTCTTCCTCTTGCCTTCTTTGTCTTTCTTTCTCCAATGCCTAAGTGCTCCAAGAAATTTCAAGTGTCCAAGAGTGAGAGAGAGAATAGTGAGAGAACTCCAAAGCTAAACTGACAAAAAGTTACCAACTGATCCTTAGAAGCCTTTTTATGAATGAGACCTCAATTTTTATCATTTTCCATTATTTTCCTTCATTTTCCTCCTCACATGCAACCTGTGACCTTTCACCTCCTTTTTCTCCTAATTTATATTATTTTCATAAATAATTGTGCCAAAAATGTCATTTTGCCTTTCCAAAGCCTCAACCATTGCCTTTGTCAATTTCCCTAGCCATAAACAACCAACTGAACACCCCCTAGGATGTCTTGCCCAACATTCAACTTGGAATAAGTGTCCCATCAACCGTGGTTATTGTTTTTAACTTTTATTACATGGAAATTTCACCAAGGCTATTACAACTACAGAATCAAGATATGATCAAAAATATATAGAATTGTGTTACAACAAATAAAGTAGGCCAGAACATAACGAAACGTGCTCAAAGGAAAGATGCATTATCTATAAACTTTGCAAACTGTGTTTATGAAACAAAATCAAATTATTTTCTTAAATGCAACTATAAATTAATTCAAAACTACTTCTCAATGTAAATAATAATAGAACAAGTAATTGTAAATTTACAGGTTCCTTGTCCTCGTAGAAAAATACAGATAAACTATGTTTACTTTAAGATTTTACATTAAGAATAAATGCAAAAGCTAATTATTATATAATTATTATTATTGTTTGGCCAAGACAGACAAAAGGGAAAACTATAAATGATCTCTTTAAAATTCATATACTAATCATTAGCTTTATGAAAACAATTAAAAAACCTCTAGCTAAAGTAATGGTATGAATGAGACAATCATCTACAGCTACAACATTACTATCAATTTGTAAATAGGAAATGACATTTTCTGTCAGCTTGAATTTTTGGAAAATACTAACAGAAGTTCAAATTGAGCTAATGTTCAAATCAATACTACTTCTTAGGACATAAATCACTGAAGAAGAATATCAATAAAATGAAACAGTTACAAATCGAAATAATGTTTTATCAACAAAGAAATGTGATAAAGGCAATTGTTTGCTTTAGGGATAAAACCATCAAGAAAGTAACATATCTTCTAGATATTGAAAATAAATTACAGGAGAATAAAGAATATATTCACATGACCATGGAACATAAAAGCAAAGTATCAAACTAAATATAATCAAATCATGAACTTGTGTTAAAAGTATTCCACAGCCAAATTTAACTATCATTTCCTTGTCCAAAAATTTCCCTTTCGGGTCCCCCTTTCATCAAAATGAAAGGTATATATATACATAGGCTCTCAACCTTTTTACATCATATAAAACTAAAAATTATGTTTTTCACATCTCGTCGCATAAATAAAAGAAAAATTGTTGTAATTTTAGGCCTTTTGGCCGAATGACCAAATGAAATGAAACAGGTGGCAAATAGAGTTCCCATACGGAGCTAAGAGCAAGCAGACCATGATTGAGAGTATCCTAGGTCATGAAGTTCAAGATGACTGTCTTGCGCATGTGGAAGACTTGCCATAGAAAAAACTAAAATTAAACAAACTCATAATAATACTAATGAGGTTGTTACAAAATCTTTGATTGTGTAGTGCCCTTTTATTTAAAAATAGAAGAACAGATCGAAACAAAGCATACCTTAAACACTCCACATGTATAGATAAAAACATAATCATTATTTATCTGCATCAGATCCCTCTAATTTTGAGGAAATAATGACTTTAAGATTTAGAGATTTAATCACGATGTGAGTGTTCTTTGACCGGGTTTTACCCTCGACACTCGATGACATTTTTCCTTTAGATTTATCCTTCACTTGGAAAAATGATGCTCTCAGCTAGTTATTCTCATAGATTAATTAGATGATATGATATTCCAAAAGAGGAATTGTAACCATGTATTGTTGTCGCTAATACATATTGTAAATAAGTTCATTTGAATGAGAAGTATACTAGGAATAATTATCACAATCAGTCGTGTTGCCATGATAACTAGAAGCTTCCTTAGATTGGGGCTTTTTCTTTTTTGGCGATGGATCGGGATTGGTTTCCCAATCAACCAAGGGAACATCCATAGGGGAAAATTTATGCTTAGTCCTTTTGGATCAAGCAATTCTCCTTTGAAGTTGCTTTGTCTTAAAAATATTCTGTTTGATGTCCTTGATTTGACCAATTTCCCATTCATGTGCATGTTGGGTAGACTCTGGTTTGGGTCAAGGAGACTCTATGGAGGGTTTGAAATCATGGTATCTCGTCACACTTTTGGTAACACGAAGGGAAGTTAAAATTTTTGAGACTTCAACCTTACTATCATCTGAAATAGGTGACCCTGGCACTTGGAGAGATGCCTCACACTCTTCCTATCAGCATTCATCAACAAGAGATGGAGTTAAACCGATAGTAGACCGGTTAGGGTCCATTTTAGTAGAATATTGAGCAGAGATAAATGACAGAGGCTTATCATAACCATTATGGGAAATAAAGGAATCCCAATTATCACCCAATTGAGCCAAATGATGTTTAACTAATATGAAAATCAAACTATGGTGGAACAAGGACCTTTCAGGGTTCTTGTGGTTGGCTTGATAGGCTTGTGATATCTTCCTTAAACTCTTCATCAAATAATAGGGAAAGTTAATATTTCGGCATAAGAAAATCATTAAAATCTTGATATGATACATGAACACTACACTATCCCACCCTTCACAAGTTTGGGTTTCAAAGATGATACGAGCATACCTTTGACATGGTACTCACAGTCCTTGCTAGTGAGAAGCTTCCTCCATGGAACATTTAGAATTGCTGCATTCTTAGACTAGCATTCACTTTCAAGAGGAAGGTGCGTGACCACTGCAATGAATTCCAGGTTGATTTAAATTTCCAAGAAGCCACATGGGCTCTCCTCCCATTAAAAGAGGCAACAAAAGATTTAACAACCATGTTAGTATGTCCCTGAAATAACTGTAAAAATTCCAACCAATTAACTTGGCGGAACTGAGCTAGACATTTGTCCTTGGATTTAATAAGTTTTTTCCCAATGAGTTCAATTTGCACTACAGGCAGCATGTTGCAAGAAAAAGACTAGAAACATAGTGAAACAAGGTTTGAGGAAATGCAAAGACTAGACATCCAAACCCTAAGTTGCAGAGCCTTTGGGACCAAAATGAGAAGGAATGAAATGAGGCTTTTTTTGAGAACCCTCTCGAAAGCCTGAGTAATGAATTCAACAATTGACAAGTACTGTCTCAAGTCAGGGCCATAAGGACCTTGGGGTATGAGCAATGAGTGGTGATCGCAGGATAGAAATCCATATGATAGTTGGCATCTCCATATGTTGATACTTAAGACTCGAGATTCCAGGTCAATCAATGAATAGACATCATAGCATAACACGTCACTCAAAACTATTATTTTCCATATGTGTGAATCCATGAAATAAATCATAGAGAATCCCATATTTAATTCGAGATCAATGGAAAAATAATCAATGGACATGACATGATTGAATTGTTAAATGATGTAAATGAAATATTTAAAAACATACAATGCCACCAGTATAAGGTACATAACTTAAATTATCACTATTGATTCGAACATTAAAATGATTAACATAAGAGTTGATATGATAGTGTATAGAAGTTATCCTATTAACATTTCAAACTCAATTAGGGTTGCTACGAAATCTCTGATTCTGTAACGGCCCTTAAACTGAAACATTTTCTTGTTATTAGGTGCAATGATAAATTCACTAACCATAACAATAAAAGGAAATAACCTTTACATCACCAATAAATGAAAGAATGAGCCATATAATGTAACACACATCATGAGCAAAAGTTGAATTCAACATACAGACCAAAATGATAATTAAAGGAAAAGATGCAGAAATCAATACAATACTAATCCAGTCAAATCAAAACAACAAAATTAGTAAAAATGTCTAGGAGGGGCCCTTTATTTTGTTAAAAGTAAAAAGGGAGTAGGTTGACCTGCCAACAAGCTTGAAAAGGAACAGTTTGGAGTATGTTGAGGTAGGAGCCTCCTCTGGGTTGTAGCCAGCAAAAAAATTATGGGAGTAGGAGCTTCCTTGCAAGTTGAAGATTCCAGAAGAAATTGAGGTAGTAGCCCCCTGTAGGTTGGAGCCTACATAAAATATAATGTAATAGAGGAAGTAGGAGCTTTCCTTTGCATCACAACAATAACAAATTCATTGTTTTCTCCCTTTATGGGTTTCCACTTATATCTGGTGTCCATATGTGTTGCTTTTATGTGGTTATTTGATATTGTGGTTTACTTAATACATGTTGTTCATATATTAAATATCTCATTCAAAAGTTGTTATGTTGCTCATTAAAAAGTTTTGACAAATATTAAAAGGAAAATAAAAGTTGTCCATGAATGCATTAAACCGATTCACCCCCCCCCCCCCCTCCCCCCCCCCCCCCCCCACCCTTTATTTTAGTCAAGTTTCCAACAAGCAGTGACCCTCTCATCAACAATGGACATCACGTCGAAGCATAAGAACCTAATACAAAGGTGAAGTGATGAGATATACTATTTGTGGAGGAAGTTGGAATAAATACAATGCAAGGAATTGTGGCAGTCCTCATCTTTAGTGCCCTTGTCGTCTTTAACAAATTTAGTGAATCCTCTAGATGACAAGCTAGACTTAAACAAATGATTGGTATTCTGGACATAGAGGATGAAATGAAAAGCTATAATGCAAAAAAACCCTCTTAAGTTAGATAATCTTTGTAATGTTGGTTAAATTTTGTAAAATTGGAGGGGTTTTATTAGTCAGATTTATACTTGTAATTCTCCAATAACAAGTAGTTTTATAAACTAGTGAAGGGGAAAAAAGAAAATAAAAGGCCATAGACATGGATAAGTAGGAAATTGTGGCCTCTTAGGCTTAGCTATACATGTTATGTAACCTCTTTGTAATATTTGTTGTTTGCAAACTATATCTTACCAATTAATTTTAAAAATAATAATAATAATAATTTTACCTAATATCCTTAACATTTCACCATATGGCTAGCAAATACATCTCTAGCCACATAAATATGTGATTTTCCATTGAACACTATCCCTTTCAATATAGATATGTAAGGTGTTGTTGAAATACAAGGTTTGTCTTACTTATATACTTTCTTACATTTTCAAAGTCATAAGCATTTGTGTAGTAGTATGCCATATGACTTGTTTTTGCAAGGAAATTTAGTTGTTAAAGTTTACGGAAGTGTACATACTCTACCCTTTTTGGATTTGGATCTATAACCTCTTAGGAGGAAACGCTTATTCTTAACCATTAACCCCACTCAAATCACTACATTAAAATGTTTAAATATCTTTTATAATATATTAATATGAAGTTATGTTTTTTTGTTATATAAGTATATATATATATATATATATATATTAAACAATTATAAGAAATTCAAGACATATTTTTCAATTTTTTTAATAACATCTTTATTAAACTTGTCAACTATTTTTTTAAAGATTGGGAAGACATATCATAATTCAGTTGTTAAAATCAACAATATGGATAACCATCATTTATTGTTATTTACTAATGTAGGTCATCAACATTATTCTAGAAAAATCACACCACCTAGAATAACTCAATTATCCATAAGAATATAGGTTTCCACTACTACTAGATGTCTTTAGATTTTGGGTCATTAAGCTCTTTCCTTACATCCAAGAAAGATGAATTCTTAATTAAATAAAACTGATTTTAAATCATACACTAAAATAATTAAACTTGTCAACTTATAATCATTTATAACCTATAATCGTGACTGAAACCCTACTGTTTATCAGTTATTCGAAGCTGTTGGTCCCCTCCTATGGTATTTACTCCAAAAAATGGTGGCAACTGGCATAACCCCTGGGGCAATAATGGAGACCGACCTAATAGACTATATTGAGGACCCCCACGAAGGTATATCCATTTTCAGTGGGCACACAAGTTTTGAGGTTTTCTTTTATTTTCGCAAAGACCTAACTGAAGTCATTACTCCACTCCCGCCACTCACGGTCCATCCAATGTGGTCATCAATCTACCTGAAGTGCCACCCTCTTGGCTGCCCTCTGACGTTCCTCCCCTGACGCTGATCTCCCAACATTTCGTGGCCACAAACATAGGCCCTGATCCCGCGGTTGATTCATTCGGACTCTCATCCATCCAACCCTTTGTTGCCTACATTACCCCTCACAGTCTCACCACGGAGTGTCTCCGCCCCTTCTAACTCCCATCATTTCGACCACAGCACCTGTTCCCCCCTGGCCACTACACGAATTTCCCCCCTCTCCCGGAGGCCTTCCATGTTGGCCCTGACCTAACTCCCCCAAACCCTAACCTAATCCTGCTAACCCTAATTTCGACAGAGCTCAAGGGTGTGCAGAAGCCGTGGAGATGAGACCTAGAAAGAGGTTAAGGTGTGTTAAACCCAAGGCGTAAGAGGTTTTCATAGACTAGGAAGAGGACTTCCAATGGAAAGATACCATGGACATGGTTGCGACAGTCCTGGTGGGAAGAATTAGCGACGTAACTACTCTGTGACAATACTAAAATAATGGGTCGAGGAAATCTAGGGCCAATATATGGCTGATTTTTCGTTCGTACAAACCTTTGTCCGTGGTTGGTTTGCTCTGAGATTTGCGCAAGTAGAACATACAGATTGGGTATTGTCCTCCTTCTGGCATATTGAGCAGGCCCAGGTAATTCTAAGGAGGTGGAGTCCGCTCTTTGACCCAGACAGAGAATAGCTTGGGGCTGGGCCAATACGAGTTCACCTCCCCAGTCTGCCGCTCCATTTCTGGACTGAGGACATCTTCATGAGAATTGGGAACTCCCTGGGCACCTTCTTAGATTATGATATATCATACCTCTCCATTGGGGTTATGGTTTATGCATAGATCCTGGTACATTTAGAGATAAGAGGAGGGTTGCAGGAGCAAGTCACCCTGCATTGGAGGAACTACAATCAAACCCAGATCCTAGATTACGAGGGGGTTTCCTTTCGATGCAGACAATGCCACAGAGTTGGTCATCTCTACAAAGATTACCCTCTTCTAGGGAAATCAAAGACTGGCAACAAAGGGAAGTCATCTCCCTCATTGAAAATTCAAACACAGGCGGATCACTCGAAGGATGTAGAGCATACAAACACTGAAACAGTTGGATCCAATCCGGTCTCGGCAACACCGAAGAAGTGCGAGAAAACACCTCTCCAACCTCCTTCACCTCCACTGACCAGGTCTAAGGCAGCCACTGGAGCTACGCTATCTTCGGGTATGTCAAATTATGAACCTTGCTCTGCAACATTTACAAATTATTCGGCATATAATGATAAAGTTATGGGAGCCCATCAGAGCCCTATTACCTTGTCATCCCACCCTAATCACCTTGAATGTCCCCTGATTCCCCCTCCTACTATATTATGTACTCCCCCTTCTTTTCCAAAGGAGGTGCCATCTGATTTGAATCCTCGAATTGATCCCATTCCCCATCGTTACCACCTTCATTCACATTCTCGGTCCCAAGCACCCGATGTTATTGAAATTGGTCTAGTACCTTCCCCCACCTCTTCAAAACTCTCTTGAGGTATACCATCCTCCCTGTCAAAAGCTAAACAACGGGCAAGGATGGATATTGCCACGGGGAAACAACTTACTCTTAATATGGTCCTTAAAGCACAGAATCCCTTGGAGCCATCTCCCCCATGAAGGTCCTCTCCTTCAATTGCAAAGGGATTACTAGTCCCGAGAAAAAACTAGCACTGCGAAGGCTCCTCCAGACTGAACCGATCGATATAGTCTTCTTACAAGAAACCCTGGGTGTTGTCGATGCCATTTACCCTCTCCTGGAATCCATGCTTCCCGGATGGCACTTTCAAGCCATTGATGTAAATGGCCACTCTGGTGGCATTGCCCTAGGATATAATCCTCGCTCGATAAAGCTGATCAACACCTGGGGTGGCATTGGATTTATAGGGGCAGATACCTTCTCTACTGAAATGGGAACTGATATTAGACTGATAAATGTCTATGGACCCTGCCACCATCGGGAGGACTTCTAGGAGCATCTTCTGACATCCAATATCCTGCAACCAGATAACATAATTATGGGTGGGGACCTTAACTTCTCTCTTGGTTTTTCTGAGTCATGGGGGCACCATGCCCAAATCGATCCTCTATTATCCTTCTTCGAACATCTCCTAGAAACACACAGTTACATCGGCATCCCCTTTGCTAAGTTAGTCCCAACTTGGAGGAACAGAAGATGTGGGGAGAATAGTCTTTCCAAAAGGATTGGTCGCTTCCTCATCAAGGAGCGATTCCTGGAGAGAGGATATACATATCGCCAATCGGTTGGCTCGGGAGTATTATTGGACCACTTTCCGATATACCTTGATATTCAAGGAGAAATAAGTAAACCACAAGCCCCCTTCAAATTCAACTCCACCTGGTCTTGTCACAGACTTTTGGAAGGCCCACCCACCTGTTGACGGAAGGAACATCACTGATGGTTTCGTCGACAACCTAATATAACTGAAGAAGCTATCAAATATTTGGGCTCATAACAAGAGGGTACAAGAAAAACAAAATCTAAGAGACATTGAATTAGAATTGTTGATATGGAGGATGAAAGTGGGGGACTCTTCCCAACAAATGATCATAGGGATAAGCTCACCGCCTTAATAACCAAGAGGGGGAACATCCTTAAAGAAAGGGAGGAAACATGGAGATTGAGAAACAGAGAAATATGGTCGAAGGAGGGAGATCACAACTCAAAATTCTTCCATAAATTTGCAAATGGAAGAAAGGAAATCAAGATTATCTGGAAATTGACAAATGAGCAGGGTATTGTGGTGGACACCTTCCCTCATTTGGCTACTCACGCCATCTCACATTTCAAACAGGTCTATCAAGCTCCTCCCAATGCCACCCTAGCAGAGGTCATAAGAGTAGCACAACTTTTTCCTCAGTTTATCGATCAGGAGGAAGCTATGGATCTGAATAGATTAGTCATCTTGGGGAAGTGGAGGCCACCCTGAAATGGTTTAAGAGAGACAAGAGCCCTGGTCCAGATGACTAGTCGATGGAGTTTTATTTGGAATTTTTTGATATCCTATGAGAATATTTACTCAAGGTCATCAAGGAATCCGGGATATTTGGGCGAATGCATGGGGCCATCAATTCAACTTTCATTGCCCTCATCCCCAAATCAGACAACCCATTAACTTTCAATGATTTTTGGTCCATATCCCTGTGCAACTACATATACAAAATCATCTCTAAAATCATTGCAAATCACCTCTGTCCCATTCTTTCCACCCACATCTCCTCAGAAAAATTTGCCTTCCTGCAAGATCGACAAATACATGAAGCTATAGGAACGGCCCAAGAAGTATTGCACTCAATACAAACAAAGAAGATCAAAGGTATGATTCTCAGAGTTGATCTATCTAAGGCATTTGATCGGGTAAGTTGATTATATATCATAATGCTCCTAACACATTTAGGATTTCCTGTGGGAGTTATGAAATGGATAATGTGATGCATCACAAATATATCCTCTAGTGTCTTGATAAATGGAGCTACTTCTCCTTTCTTTCTCTCTAAAAGAGGACTCAGGAAAGGATGTCCCTTATCACCCCTACTCTTCCTACTAGTTATGGAAGGGCTCAACAAACTTATTAAGGATATGCATCTCAGAGGAAGGCTCACATGAATTAGGATCACGAACAGATGCATGATAAAACACCTCCTCTTTGTGGATAATGTGTCAATCTTCCTCAATGGGGGAATAGGAGATCTGACTACTATACAACACTCTATCAACCTATTCCAAACTACAGCTAGCATGGCTATTAATAACTCAAAATCCACCCTCACTATATCTAACTTCTTCCCTCATGAGATTCAGTTCACACCACATAGTTTTCCTTTCACCCTGTTACGGCTCGAAGAAGGCCTCTGGTACCTGGGGTACTAGCTAAAGCCACTCCACTACAAAATAGTTGAATGGACATAGTTGATCTCTAAACTAGAAAGGAGACTTAATATATGGTATCACAAGTATCTCTCTAGATCCGGTAGACTAGTGCTTATCAAAGCTATTCTTGAGGTCACCCCGGTGTACTAGATGTCACTAGCTTAGATACCAAGGGGCATCCTAACAAGAATACAAAATCTCTGTTGTAGATTCCTTTGGAAAGGCAAACAAACAAGGAGGATTTTTGCATGGGGAAAATGGGATCTGTTGTCCATACCAAAGAAATGGGGAGGCAAGGGCATTAAAAAAATTGGAAGATTTCTCCATAACACTAGTGGCCAAGCTAGGATGGCAATTAATCACTTCTAACAGTCTCTGGACCAAATTAGCCTCATCAAAATACATTGATCGATTAAGACCGATGGATTGGCTGAGACAAACAAGCTGTAACAAAGCAGGGACCTTGAAATTTTGGAAAGTGGTACTGAAATCATTGTCATTGATTCGTGATGGGCTCACATGGAGAATTCATGATGGGACATCTGTTCATATCGGCCTTGACCCTTAGATAGGATGCAGGAATGCACATTTATTACCAGAAGGACTAATACAACACCTCAAAGAGTCTGGCATCACCCACATCAGTCACATTGCTAACCTGGAGAGATCTACCTTCCTACACCAAGCTTGGAAATCTACCCACAGCCTGCACATACCTCTTCAATGGCACCACCATTGGACAACTTACACAATGGCTCTAACTGAATCTCATATTTGAATCTTGGAAGGGGAGGCTGAGATTATATGGACAATTGATAAAAATGGTTGGTACTCCCGGAAAGAGGGATATCTTCACCTTGCCAATAGATATAGACCACAACATATTGATATATGGTGGAAAGGTATGTGGAATCTCAAATCCCCCCTAGAACAAGATTGCTCATGTGGTCAATTCTGAAAAGAAAAATCCCAACCGGAGGCAACCTAATCAAGAGAGGTCAACATGGGCCCTTTTGGTGTTGCTTATGCAAAGACATTTCAGAAACAGTGGATCACCTATTTCTCACTTGCCCCATCACTATTTACCTATGGAATACTATGCTCTCATGTACCCCTACACCTAACTCATGGAGAGGTCAAGCTATCAGGGAGGTTTGGGCCAATTGGTGGACAATTGCATCCCCGTCAAAAGCAAGGAACCCCCCCCCTCCTCATTAGTTGGGAAATTTGGATTGCCAGGAACTGCCTCATCTTTTTGGATACCGCCCCTCACTGGCCCTCCATCTCAGCCCGAATCCTAGCCGATTATAATAATATTCTTGAAGATGATTATAACACACCCCCTAGACATATCATTCCAGAAACCATAGCTCACTCCCAGCCTTGGCTTATTTTTATGGATCAG
>APFE031321149.1:0-23626 GCA_000404065.3 Pinus taeda | reverse complement strand
TATATATATATATATATCTCTATATATATATAATCACATTCGTGGCAACAAAATATAAGCAGGAAAATTCTCTTGCCAATGTGGATCCTTTAGTAGTTAGTAAGGATTCGTTCTCTTGTATAGGAAGGAGGTACATAGGTGCAGGGATGGGTTTATTGTTAGTAGCTCCAGAGATCATAATTATAGGGAGATGATGGGGATCTCTTAGGATGTTTAGAGTGTTCCTAAGATATTGTCTTAGGTCCTAGAAATAAGTCTCCACTTGGGAGATTAATTAGTCTCATGTCAAACATTGTAGGTCATGTCACATGAGCACTTGGAAAGACTAGTAGGAATGTACACGCCAAATTGGATAAAGGGAAGGAGAAAAATTCCAAGATAATTTTGGGTCATACCATATGTTTGTGTCAAGTTAGAGATAGAAACTAAAAATACTCCTATATACATTTGGCTCATAGAGAAAGAATTGACTCCTATGTTTACTAATTTGTGATGTGATATTGAAGGAAATCTTGGGTAGAATGCTCAACTCCATCCCCTAAATAATATCCTATATTTTGTTTTAAAAATATAAATCTCTAACACAATGAAATATATATACAATAACACATTAAACCTACCGATAATAACACCAATTCGAAGATAAACTTAGCCCTTAGTTGGGAGGCTCTCTCCCTAAAAGATGGCATTAATAATCCATAATGAAAGTGGGGTTGAGAGGATCTAGTAAAAATGCACAAGATAAAAGAAGAAGATCTAAACTCTGCTAGGATGAAGAATGAGAAGAATTTAACTAAAGAATGGGAGGAATTCAATCAACAATAAGGGGACAATTATGAGGGTAATTTATCACTATGAGGTTGAGGTTGATAATGAAGACTATAAATGTAGGTGGTTTAGTTGCTTAATTATTGAAGTTGAGATCCAATCTTTGCACAAATATGATAAAGTTTTGGGAAGATTTGAGACACTGAAATAATTGTTTTTGAACCTAAACAAAATTTAAAAGAGGTTGATTATAAGAAAAATAAAGTACAAGGTGTAAAAGGCATGACAAATACCCCTTTGGAAAATGTTGAAGTTACCAACTCTTTATTTATGTATCAAATTTGGGAATTCGTTATCCTTGGTATATTCAGGAGTTTCCCATTTGAAAATGGCCCTTTGATCCACCTAGCCACAATATATGGGCATTTATCTACTTATATGACCTGCATATTAGGTCTTAGAGAGAAACATGGAGAGGATAAGATAAATTTTAATCTTGTCAACATTCATGTGTACCAAGAATTTCAAGAAGTCATCTCTAACTAACATAAGTATAACAAATAAAGAACAAACATAGGGGTCGATCTATGGGAAGGAGAGAATTCCTATGCAAGAATTCTACCATGGAGTAAACAAGACCAAAGAATGACCCAAGAAGGTAACAGAGGCAACCTTGTTCAAGTACTAGACACCAATTGAGGTAAACACATTCATATGCCTAGAATTAGGAAGGGGGGTATACAATAAGAACATACCAATTCTAATAATCGTTCTTGAGATGATGGGAGGCCTCATGATCATATTCACGATTTGTTTTTGACATTGTGAAATCCATGAAATACATAAGGAAAATTTTAAGGATGGAAAATTATCTTGAACTTTAAAAACATTGGCAAATATCACTAGTCCCTAATATGCAAACTATAAAAAAATTATTGATATATTTGTAAAATTCTTAAAATTTATAACGATTTTATATATAGTCTCATTTTTTAAGGTAAAATAATTTTATATTGTAAATATTTGGCGAATTATTTTTATAAAAAAATGGAAATTGGTGAATCTTTTTTGTAGAAAAGCATGGGAAATTAGCCCACTTGCAAATATTAGCCCCTAAAAGTTTCTATATAAATACATAATTAGATAAATGGAATTTGAATCTCTACATATTGATTTTACAAATACATGTTAGTTATTTGATTCCTGCTAGGAATATATATATATATATATGATAAAAAAGTAATAGCAATTATGGAAATGACATATGTTATAAGCATCAATTATTAACATTGATTATGAACATATTCCTTTTCTGAAGGAAACTATGAAAAAAAAAATTGTATATTTTTCTATGTTCCATATGTGCATTAGTACATTACATGTTATTAGTCCCTGCCTCCGGCATAGTAGGGACTATAGCGTTCGATCGAACGTTTGACTGGCTATTAATCCATCAGTTGACCATTTTTTTTTAATGTTTTCTTGTTTTTTAACCAAAGTTTAATCGTAGCAATTTTGTTCACTTAAATTTTATCCTAAGTTTTAACTCTGAAAGCATTCTACTTCTTATTGGAGGCTTCACGTGGCCCGATGCAAGAAAATTGTGGCAATACCATTTTATCCAAAGTTATGTCATTTTATATACCGTTGCCAATTTCTTTACATCAAAGTTTTTACAATTTATTTATATCGCAATTTTTGAAATATTTTATGCAAAGTTTTTAAGCCTCCACTCCCAGTGGAGGCTGCATGCCACCTGCATGTTCTTGGGGCCACTTGTCACCTCCTCTATCTACTGTCCCATATTCGTTCCATGCAATAAAAAATACATGCAATATTTGTTCCCTCTGCTGTCCCCCTCCATGCTCATGTTAGCCCATTGTTCTGGGTTTCGAATGCAAACCGCCAGGGAAACCTACCAAGACTATACAAAACCCACATCTCCTCTCACTGGTTGCAATTTCCTTGTTGTTCTTAATCCTCTGCCCTTGCTGGTTGCATTTATCTCTTTCTCTCTAGGCACTTCCTCTAGAGATGTAAGAGGTCACTGAGGTTTTTGTGGAAGCCAAAGAAGAAGAATCAATGTTCAGTAAAGTACAGGTGCGTTCACTAAAATATAGGTTCATAAGGTTTATATGATAGTAATATAGTGATTAATGTAATGTTGAAGTATATATCATTTCATATGATAGTAATTGGCTAAATTTTTTACTGCAACCAAGATAATTTATGATAATTTATGACACACGATAAATTTCTTTCTATAACTTTCCACTAAGGTATACTATGGTTTTTTCTGCAATAGTGGTTTCTTTTGTATTTCCTGATTGCAATATATTGTTGACTCGGTTGTGGTTTCTTTTGTATTTCCTAATTGCAATATATTGTTGGCTCGGTTGTGTTTTACTGGCAGTAAATGAGCTAACATATCAATTATGGACGAGACTACTTTTTAATGAATTAATTGGAAATGGTATATATATCTAAATATCATAACTGGGAATTACATTGATTGCCGATATTTAAATTTGTCCTAAATTTTTTATATGATATGCATATGCCAGAAATGTGACTTCGGTACAGTAACAAGAAAAAGAAGAAATGCAAATATAGTAGCAAAAAGAAGAAATGCGACTACAGTAACAAATTTCCTTAATCAAATTGCTACAATGCTAACCTGCTACAGTGCTGCCAGAAATTGATGATAAATCACCTCTGTGGAAGCCGCTTGTGTAGCCCAGAATTAGAAAACTCAATGGGTGGAGGAATTTCATAATTTTTCTCTTCATTCCCTACAACTGTGCATATATATAAAGAAATAACAGGCTTTAAATATAAAGAAGCTCTTTCGAGGTGGGTGATAGTTTAGTGGTTAATCCTAAATGAAAATTTTTCAGATAAGTCAGCCACACAATATTTATTTTCATAATCAACAGAAGTAGTTATTTTTTATTTTTCCTCCCAGGGTGGAAGCGAATGGGGTGTTTTTGTATGACAATTATTTTTGTGCAAAAATGAATTACATGTAAATAGCTATGCTACAGCAATATCTGCTAGACTTTTAACTGTGTAATTCCAGATACAACGACTTTAGTAAAAATGTTTGTGCATGTGGAATTTTTATTTTACTATCATAAAACGCTATTTTCTTATATTTTTATTTGGATGACATTTCTGGGCAGCATATTGGAGTGATGAAAAGGGAGAGGTAGTTTTATGCAATTCGATTGACATCTCCATAACAATTTCCACAGAAAAGGTAGGTATGCTAATTCAGTCTGGAAATGTTCCAATCTCGGTTGAGGTGATTAAAATGGGTTATGAAGTCCCTTTTTCATTCTCGACAATTTTTTGTTCTTTTTGCATTCACTACTGCGTTTTTGTTTCCCAACTTATATTCAGTAATTAGAAATACAAATTAATAAGGCATATAGTATATATAGTTCTGCCAGCATAATGTTGGCTATATTATCTAGTACAGTTCCATATATGTTGAATATTGATGCCTGGATTAATGTCTGATCAACTTAGATTAATCTGAACCCTAGATCTTAAGAAATGAGAGGAATTAAATGAAAATAGAAATGTAATTTTATCGATCTTTAAAATAAGAAATGAGAGGAATTAAATGAAAATAGAAATGTAATTTTATCTGTGTTTAAAATTTTTGGGATGAATATAGATCTATACTGATTTTATTACAATTTTATACTTATCATAGAACTTTTCTATTAGATATTTTGATTACTATGGATGGGTACTTTTAAATTTCTAATCTTTATAGATTTAGTGTATTAGTGTTACAAATGCGACACATCAGGCTTTCCTATAGAAGTACCTCGATATTCTCGATGCAATGAGACTTTAAATATTACTAGTAAAACTCAGATTGGTAACTGATTAATCTCATGGAGTCATGCCTATAATTGGCCCATTTGAGTAGTGTACCTCAAAAATCGAAAAAATAGAACAGTGCTTAAAATCATGAAACATAATCACTGTAGCATTGAAAATAGGCTAACAGAGGTGCTAGTAGCACCGATTGTGACCTATATTCCGGGTGGAGTGCTCTTTTCATGAGAATTTCCCATGTGAGCAGTGTACCTCAAAAATCGAAAAAATAAATTACTGCTTAAATCCAAGAAACATAAGCACTGTAGCATTGAAAACAGGGTAACAGAGGTGTTAGTAGCATCGATTGTGACCTACCTTCCAGGTGGAGTGCTCTTTTCATGAGAATTTCTTTGACCATATTGTAATATGTCATAAGTTCCTAGAGAATGTACTAAAACAATTCCTACTCTTCTCCCCAATTACTAAATCCATTACTTAGTTACAAAAACCACAACCTCAGTTAAACCATAAGAGACTGCAATTCAATGGGAAGATATTGGAAACCTCCAGTCTAAACTATCGCCATCTCCATGATCCTAATTTCATTCCCTGGGTCTTCTCCAACTTGCTATTAATTATTAGTTGGAGAAATCTGTGGCTAAGATTACTTACTCTCCTTTCTAGATATAATTGTATATAAGTATAATTGTTAGACTACTCTACAGACTATGGCTTGGATTTTTTATTTTTTTATATAGCAATTCATACAGTGTGCAGGTTCTAACTTCATAGAAGCCTGGAACTATGATGCCACATTAGCTACATTACTTTATTACTTTGTAACAATAGGAGGTGGGTCCAAAGAAAAACAAACAATGATTTCCTAACTGAAGTGCATCGATTTGGATAGCTAGCAAACCATTCTTATTCAACCATGGTTTTGGTGAGCTCATAGGTTGTCCTATAATAATATCTAAAAGAGAAATATTAGCTCAAGAATTTACATGACAAGAATGGCCATTAGGTGCTGTAATATTAACTCATGCTGAAATATTCTAAGTCTGTACACATCAGTATTGCTAATGCTACAAGACTAAAGTTCTTCAACTGTCAATGTTATCATGTCGTGTGTACCCTATCAGATTTCAATTTATTTTTACTAGAATGACGAATGATACCATTTTCCTTCCATGGATCGCATGACTTCCCTTTTTTCTTCCAAATTTATAGAGTCTCTTCTCCCATTTAGCCACACTTTCTTTTCACCTTCAACGCTAAAATATCCTCTAACATGTTGTTAGTGTGAACTAACCGTTGCTTAGGAGAACGTATAGAAATAAATGGAAATGAACCTAACTGTAAGCAATGTTTCAACATCAATCTTAGTGTCTGTCAATATTCATACCTTTTACTAAGGCTGCAATAAAGAAAATAACAAATCAAATTGTACAGGCTTGAAAAAAATGTTGGAAGATGAGTCCCAATCATGCTGAGAATAAATCACTTCAATATTAGCACAATATAATAAAAAATGACAGCACCATCTTCTGGCTCCAAAACAATACTTTCTTCCTTACACAGGGCCGATAACATGTCTCTAAAAAATCATAATACTCATGTAGTTTTGGGAGTAACAAGATCAAGTGTACATTTTCTTGTCTAGGATTCTCAAATAATTCTCTTGTCTAGGATTCTCAAATAATTCTCAATATTTGAAGGGCACAATCCTCCACTATTAATATATGTTCCGTTACAAACGCCTAGAATCTACAAGTGGCATTGAGTGCCAATACCCTGCTCTCCACACCTTCCCGTCCTAAACAATTCATGTGCTTGAATCAAATACCATATCCCAATCCTTCCTTCCCTTTATTGATTCAAATAGTTTTTTCAAAACACACACCTTTTAATCTCATACTTTCATACATAGTTGAATCTTTAGAATAGTTTATAGATATCAAAAGTTAGTTAATTCACAAATATTGCAATGTTTATTATGCAAAATACTTAATTTACAATTTCCATTTAGCAATACATTCTAATTCTCTTTCTCTTCTACTGAATCATAAAGGAGGACTTGAAGCCCAAGTTGATGTAATAGCATGTTGATTTATGTCATAGTATTTATCATTATCATAAACAACTTCAACAAAAACTTACTGTGAAAAGAGCCTAGTCTTTAAGAGCACCTAATGCTATTTTCTTATGTTCCTTGGAATTACAAATAAGAAGAATGGTTCTTTAAGATTTCAGTTATAAGCGAGAAGAATATGTAACTTGGTTATCCAGAGCTTCAATACATATTTGAGTTTCTACAACCAAATATCCAAGAACTATAGATTGATCACTACAAGGTCATGGAATAACCTCAATTGTCTTTTCTTGAATAGGTGGAAGTCCAATGGCCAAGCTCTTCACCAATGGTTCCAAGCTATGTTGAAAAACCCCTTGACATTGTGAATCTCATGACCATATCACAAAGCATACCTTAAGTTTCAATCATTCCATTTCTTTGCTAAATAACAAGCTCTAATTAATCCTCAATTTCAATAATCTCCCTAATTAGCATTTCCTAACTATACTACACTTTATACACACAAAATTGCATGTTGGAAAATTAGAATTGTCCCTTTACAAGGCTTAGCAGAGATTTCACATACAAAGTCGTAATATTGTGTTTTGAAAAAGGTTTACTCATGGAAAAGACATGCTATTGTAAAAGAAAATGATAGAATCCAACTTTGAACAATGTGACAGGTTAGGTTTACTAGTGGGGAAATGGAATCCGATTTCGAACTTGGCGATAGGTTTAGTGGTGGTATGCCGCGTGGGGTCTGCATGTGCCTTTAATTACTAGGCATGCGATTTTGAAGAAACAATGGCGTATGACATACATTTTAACATCGTGGATTATAAAAACTTTTGGTTTCTCTCATTTTGTGTTTGATAACATTTATGGTTAGGTTTACTAGTGGGGAAATGGAATCCGATTTCGAACTTGGCGATAGGTTTAGCGGTGGTGTGCCGCGTGGGGTCTGCATGTGCCTTTAATTACTAGGCATGCGATTTTGAAGAAACAATGGCGTATGACATACATTTTAACATCGTGGATTATAAAAAGTTTTGGTTTCTCTCATTTTGTGTTTGATAACATTTATGAACATTTAACCGCACGTTTTGCACCAGAGATTGTACTGTTATTCCTGATCCGAGACATATAATAGAAATATTGATAATATCTATGAACATTTATATATATTGTGTTTTCCTTGCAGACCTTGGTAGGAACTACCGCCACGACAGTAGCTCCCTTGTTCTTACAAGTATCCCTTTTTTATATTCGTCATACCTAATGTTATAATATGAGCACTACCTATGTTTTGGGAACTCCCAGATGGCATCATTATAGTTCAATGATCAATTGTTATTCAAACTTATTTTACGTATCCATTGCATATATTACATGACACATTTAACTTAACTTCATGGTCTTGATATATAAATACAATATTTTTTGGTTAGCCTGGGGTTTATTCCAAGCTTGTGGTATTGTATACATACATTCGTGTCAATTTTAATAAGGAGTCCTTCTTGGTTTCTCCACGCATCTATTCATTTGTCTACTTTGAATAACAAAAGATAGCGACATGATCATGCCCATGTGAATTCGACATGTGATAGAACATTAGCAACGGACGGTGGCAACTTCCTCGATATGGTTGAATGGTGGTGATTTTTTGAACTAACCCTATCCCATTTTCATTGTAATTTTGGTAATTGGAGTTCATTTGGTATTTCTATGAAAGAATGGCATCGGTTTGGTGTTGTCTTACATGAGTTCTTCTTTCATCTACTGGCTGCGTCTAACATAATTTAGCTAGGGTTCTTAAGCACAAAACTGATTACACAGTGGAGGTTTTAGCTTTGTTAATTTGGTAACCTTTCACTCTGTATTTACAATGTTTGGAATTGGAATTCTTTCATTTTACGTGCTCAACAGTATTCATAGTCTCGTATTTTTTTGCTTTTCTCCTCTTTGTGTTTTTGACAGGGTGAAACCCTGACATTTTTTGGTGGGGTTCTACCCTTGTTTTGTGAATGTAGTGGTGTTCCCACTTTAAACGTAAAATTTTTATGACTAGTCGTGTATTATTTCTCTTCCTTAACCATTGAAATATGATTCAAGAATTTTTAAGAATGGGGTTCTAACATTTATTATAGGTGAAACTCTCGAGGGTTTAATCACTCACTTGCACCGTGTGTTTAGGTGTTTTATTTATAATTTTGGTTTGAGGTATTCCTTATAAATCCATTAAATGTGCTAATCAAAATAATAGTGTAACCTAATTGTATTGTCCTTTTACTATTGATTATTGTAGATATCGTTGTCTCTGTAATGTATTTAGATGAATATATAAGGAAGAGTTCTTCTTTTATTTTATTTTTTTCTTCAACGCTTTGATTCTAGTTGTCTCGGTCAATTTTCATGTGAGTAACTTCACTCTCTATTACCTCCCAGACGTTGGAATTAGGGTAAGACTCTATTTTATTTCTACTTCATAATTTTGTTGGTCTATGGATTATTTCCTTGTTGTTAATTTTACTGATGGAAAAACTTATAGAGGAAAACTATTGCACATGCCAATAACCTCTTACATTTGAAAAATCCATTTCTTTATAAATTTTAAAGTATCATTTTTTAAGTTTATCCTCCGTTATTTTTACTTTTCATATCTAAACTCAACGTTATGAATTCCTCACGGTAATTTTTCTTCTCAGAGCGTATATTTCTTTTGGGGATTTCGACAACAAATTTGGTTTTTTTTTTTTTTCTACTTCTTCTCATTGAAGCACATACTAATTTCATCTGCAACTTCCAGGTTGGAATATTCACTTCCACTATGCTGATTTGTGGTTTCACGCATGTAGATTTCATGTATTGGTTCCGAGGTGTCTATATAATTTTACTATAGCAAGAATCCCTAGTTTATTTTCTTAGGGAACACTAAGGTGCTAAAGCTATAAATGGCACACTTTTCATAATATTTAGGGTAATATTATTTATAATAACCTTTCGTTATAAAATTTTACGAACTAATAATCCATATGACCGAGCATCTTCCTCAGTAGTTCCTAAAATTTTATGAGTTTGTAGAATTTTAGAACCAAGCACGTTCTTCATTAACATAAATTGTTGATACCAACTCCCCCCGAGCTAATATGTCTTGACTTTGAGAATTAAAAACCTCATTAATTCCGGAGTGGTTTGTTTATAATTTTCCTTTTTAACAGATTTTAGCAATGTCTCTCTTTTAGGTTTGCCAACCCATTTGACTAGGCCTTTTATTTTTTTCAAAAAATGTTGTTTCCCTTTTCTTTGAAACTTGTATTTTTCTCCCACGATGCTTTATTACACTAAGACTTAGTATGATTCTCCAACTAAGTGATTTAATATGAAGTTTCTCTCCATCAAATTAAATCAATTTTTTTTCTTTTCCTTCGATGAGGGATTTTTAGGAGACTTTATGGGAAAATTCATCTTGGATTTAACCAGCAAAAACCACTTCAAAAGTGGCAAGAAATATTCTAACTGTAGTGCTCTTTCCTAAGTAGTTACAACATTTTTATTTACTATTAATAATTAATTGATTACATAAAAACAAATAAATCGATCAAATCATCTCAAAAGTTTCAACATTACATCCCTAGCCATCGAGTCTAAAAAAGTCGATGTCTAAAATAGTAAACATTAACATAGAAAACATAAGGTTGTTACATATTCCCCCCCTTTTTATTCAACGCCATCCTCAATGTTGGATGTCCAAGTCTTTTCCTTTTGTAACAGTGATGGAAAGGCCTCCCACATTTTGTCTTCCATCTCATAGGTGGCCTCGTTGAGTGTAAAGAGTTCACAATGCACATTAACCTAAGGAATGGCTCGATTCCAGAGCAAGATCTACCTCCAATCTAATATGCGAAGTGGCTCTAGTTTGAAATATCCTTCTCGTTTCAATCATATCAATTTCCAACCAGTTATATGAGAATTATCATATACATATTATTTTTAGAAACATACATGAAAACATTGTGTACTTTTATGTGGTTGGGAAATGCCAATTGATATGCTACTGGTCCAACCCTGTCTAAAAGTTTGAAACACCAACATAACCATGGAGCTAATTTAGCATAGGTCCCTATCCTCAAGGTGAATTTCCCTGGTTTAAGTATTATGTATAGATGCTCTTTGACCTTAAATTCCATATGGATTCTTCTTTAGTCAGCATAACTTTTTCATCTCCCCTATGCAATTTTTATGTTCTACCTATTTTTTTGCACTATTTATTCCATTTCCTAGAATACATATGGTCCCAAGATAAGCCTATCTTCGGGCTAACTCTAGCTGAAAGGTGTGTGGTATTTCCTTGCATACAATATTTCAAAGGGACTTCTCTTTATAGAGGCTTCGTAATTGTTGTTAAATGAAAATTCTTCTAGCTATTGGAAATATTCCAACTTCGTAGGTTTGTCCCTAACATGCATTCTTAATCTTGTACTCTAGAATTTTATTGGTCCTCTCTATCTATCGATCAGTTTGGGGGTGATAAGTTGTATTGAAATTAAGTTAAGCACCCATCCATCCAAACAAAGCCTTCTAAAATTTGGAAGTGAATTTAGCATCCCTATCAGATATTGCCATTTTTTGTACCACATGCAATGAAAAAATCTTCTTCATAAAAATGTTTGGAAATTGAGTTCTCCCAAATTTAGACTTTACGGGTATAAAGTGTGTTGCCTTTATTAATTTTTTTTGTAACCACCATGAAATAATAATGTTGTCATCTTATTCTTGGACGTCCTATGATAAAATATAATTAAATGAATTCCCATCTCAATTCTGAAATACATAGAGGATTTAATAGTCCAACTAGGTGTTGTTCTACCTTCACCTACTGATAGCTTATACATTTGGAAAAATATTCTACTACTTCATTTTCATACGAGGCCAATAAAACTCATTTCTTAGTGAATTTATCACGTTTTTATAACTATGGTGTCCAAATTATGGTTTTTTTTTATGCTAATTCAATATCAACTCTTTTAAAGCAGTTGCATTTGGAATGTACAATCTATTTCTATAAGTTCACAATTTTCTTGAATTTTCATCATATCTCGAAACTTCTATTTGTTACGATTTTTAGTAAATTTCCTGATAAATTTGATCCTCCTGTATTGGATTCATGATATTCTCAACAAAACTATAATGACGCCTCTAACAAAAATTTCCATAAGTGAATTTGTTCTTCTACTTAAAGCATCTCGTAGTTTATCTTCTTTACCCTTAATATGTTTAATATCAAATTCAAATTCGCTAAAAAACCTATCCACCTAGATTGTCTAACATTAAGATATATCTCAATGAAAATATATTTTAAGTTAATGTGATCTATCATCAATGTTAACATTTTAGCCAACAAGTAGTGTCTCCACATTTTTAAGGCATGTATTACAACAAACAACTCAAAGTCTTACACTGCATAGTTCTTTTCATTTGGATTTTGTTTCCTTTATTCATAGGCCACTACAAATTTATCTTGCATGAAGACTCCATGTAAACCCTCCAAACAACCATCTTCTCATACAAAAAATTCGTTTTTCGGATTTGCATTTATCAAAATAGGTGTTACTATTAATAAATGTTTTAGTTTGTCAAAACATTCCTAATACTTGGTTGTTCACTCAAATTCTGTTCATTCCTTTTGTAATGAAGTGATAGGATATGCTGGTTTTCAAAAAACGTCAATGAATATTTTGTAGTATCCCGTAATTCCCATATAGGATAGAATATGTGACACATCCTTAGTTATGGGCAAGCTTAAAATGGCCCTAACGTTTTTCGGATCAATAGAAAATCCCTCTTTTGAAATGAAATAGACCATATATTTTATTTTATCTTTCTAGAACTCAAATTTACTAAATTTCTCATACAATTGATGCTCTCTGAAATTTTGTAGCACAAGTCTCAAATATTCTTTATGCTCCTCCTCATTTTTGGAATACACTAGAATGTCATCTATAAATACCAACACAAATTTATGAAGTTACTTAGTAAACACGTTATTCATTAAACACATAAATGATGTCAGTGCACTGGTGGTGCATTGGTAAGACCAAAAGGTAACACTTCAAATTCATAGTGACCATATGTGGTTCGAAAGGTTTTTTTATGAATGTCTTCATCCTTTATTCTTAATTGTTGATACCTGGTTCTCAAATCAATTTTTGGAATATGGTTTTGCCTCTTACTTTATCAAATAGATCATGAATGCAAGGTAGTGGGAATTTGTTTTTAGTGGTCAAGTTATTTAATTGTCAGTAATCTATGGACATTCTAAATGTTCGATCCTTCTTCTTCACAAATAGCACTCAGGCTCTGGTGAAACAAAAGGTCTAATATAGCCTTTATTGAAAACTTCCTGCAACTACATTTTCAGTTCTAATAAATTTGGAATAATCATTTAGTAAGGTGCTATAGAGACTGAGGTAGATCATAGCACTAGATAAATGGAGAAATTTATGTCTATGTTGGGAGGTAGACCTCAAATCTCTTTTGTAATAACATCCTTAAAGTCTGTAATAATTGGAAATTTATCTATGTTTTGGTTTCTTGTTTTCTAATCATTTGCTTCAACACTCACAACAAATAGTTGACACCCTTTTCTGGAACTCTTTTTCAGTAGTAATGCTGAAATATTTCTAACACAAATTGGTTTTGGATTTCCTTTTATTAATTTGATTTTTTCTTCTTCATTTACACAACTCACTATTTTCTCTAAGCAACTTATTACCAATTTGTGTTTTCCCATCCAATCCATACCTATTAACACAACATATGAACCTAAAGGAAGTATATTTTAGTTAACTTCGGTGGGATAGCCATTTAAATCTATGGGACATTGTTTTGCATGGCTAGTTACCTTCCTTTTTGTGTTAGTTTCTAAATATGCCAACCTTGCGTTCGTAAAATTTTCAGTGTTTAACTTAAATTTTTCTGCAATTTGATGATTAATATAACTAGCAGTAGGCCCTCAGTCAATTAAGACATAGACAAGATGGTTCAAAATAGTACCTTGAATCTTGATAATAGTGGATTGGTGATCCACTTATCTATATGTGAGCCCTGCACTTATATTGATGATATTCCTTGCAATGTCATTTACTATTTCTCCATCATTTATTGCTTATATGTTTTGAAGATAACTAACTTCATGCAAACAATCACTTAACAAGTGAGGTTCTCCACAACCCTCACATTTTAAAGGTTCTCTTCCTTTGATCCCATCTATCTTTTTATTATTTAGATCAACTGGTTTAGACCCAATTTGAGATTGTGCATCCTAGGTTCAATTACCTCTTTTGAATTTCTTCCATTATTGGTCCCTTCCAAAAATTTTGAGATATGCAGATTTTTGTCTTTTTGTCACCACTGTAAATTTATTTTTTTCCTTATATTAACAAGATTTTCAGCTTTCTCCTCTAATTTTAAACTATTGATAACATAGTCTTTCTTTCCTAACTGCTTCATCCATTATTTTATTATTTTAAAACCCTATCCTTTATTTATAAGAAATCGATAAGTAATTTAAAAGCCTTTGCACCTTTTCTTTGTCTTCCTTGATGTACGGAGCATAACACAAAAAATTGGTGAATTTAGACCAAAAACCATTCATACTTAATTGTCCCAGTATTAACTGATGAAGTTTCATTTCCTGATCATCATAGTATCATTCCATTAAATATTTAGACTTGATGTTTTCTTGAACTCTTCCCAAGAGACTATCTTTTCTTTCAACATGTGCACTATTTTGACCTCCTCCCAACTAAGAGTACCTTTCCCCTTTAGCTGATGAATGATCAATCTAGCCTTCAAATTAGTCTCATACTCATAAAGTTGGCATTACTTTGAGATATCGAGAAGCCATGCTTCCGCATCCTCCTCCTTTTCACCATCAAAAGTAGGGGGTTTCATTTTTTTGAGCTCCCCTTGCAACTCTACTTTCTTCTTCCTTTTCTATTTCTTTAAATACGTTTTGTTTGATTCATCCCCACATTCAAACTTTTCTATTTTTATCTCAACAATTTTTATTTTCATGGTTCTATTTTTTCTCCATCTCCCATTGTCTCTACTGAACTGTGACTAGATTTTTTAGTTATATGTCTTACTATCCTTTATTGTTCTTCACTACCCTTCAGCATCAATTCATGAATGGTTATGATGTGAGACAAATCTTCTTGTCAAATTCTCAGGATCTCTATAAATTGAGTTGTTGGTGCGTTATTTCCTCGTCCTAAGTCCACAAAGATTCCTTCTTCCTATACCTTAGGTATATTAGAGTCATCCACCATTCTGTCCTGCAACTTTTCTGAATGTAGCATTAAGCATGTCCTTTTCTTAATTCTTGGGATTAGCAATTTCAAAATTTAAGAAAAAATAAAAAATCGAGAATAGTGAATGAGCACGAGATTTCTGCACCACTTGTTTACAACCAAAGGCCCTCATTCACTACACGCAAACAATTGGCTTCAAATTCATTTTGGGATTTCCAAATTTATAACTATCTATCAAATTTTAGCATCATGGAGCTCTGTCAAAATTTAATTATCGTTCAACGGTTAGGGTAGGAATCGTATCCCCATCGCTCAAAAGCTGATTTAATAAATCTTCGGCCTTTTCTAAAGATGAGATGGGTTTGAATCTACCAGAATAGGGGATTCTAGAGGTCGTTTAAAATTATATTTTTTTGTCACCTCTACATCCTGCTAAAGGGGGCTTTTTGTAGAGAGTCTTTGGGAATTACGCTACTGTAATTATTTAGTATATTTTATGGGAAA
Source organism: Pinus taeda (assembly GCA_000404065.3). NCBI lineage: Eukaryota > Viridiplantae > Streptophyta > Pinopsida > Pinales > Pinaceae > Pinus > Pinus taeda. The sequence goes on along the minus strand of APFE031321149.1, from coordinate 8,134 downwards.
TGGAGAGGTTTTGGAGTTGTGATAAGGAGTGTTGATGCACCATATTAATTTGATTTCTTGTAATGGTTCAAGGATTCAAATGGAATGAATGTATGAAGGTATTTGAGTGAATAATACTCAATTTTTATTTCTTAGCACTACCATATTTGACTTGTGAATTTAATATTATTTTTCCTTGTTTATTTTATTCTAGATAAAATTCTGCAAGGGGGTCTCTGGTGAATGCATTAACACCAAATATATTATTTAATATAAGCTCAACCATTCCAAATAAGTGATCCATGTAAGCTTTCATTAATATGAATAGTTTCTTAAACTAGCTTCATATCAATCGGGTTTGTGTTGTTCAAATCGTATATATGCCTTCCTTATGGTAACGTCAGTTAATACTCTAATTTTTCATGAATTAAGTCAGAATCAGTTGAAAGTTATTGCAATCTTACCCTAAGATAATGTGCACGAGTTTCTTGAATCCAAGATCAAATTATTTAAATGTGTTTCATTATTTCAGCATGAATGTGTCAATTGTATGTTGTTATCAGTGAGGCTTTTAACTTGGTCTGAATCTATACTAGTGGGTTCTCTCACTATGACTGAGACACAAAGGCAAAAATCCTTCTCATTTTTATTCTTCAGAACTATTGTGGGTTATTTAAGTCAAACCTGGATTGTTTAACTTGGGTTATTAATGCAGCCTCAATCAATGCCACTTGGTTCTTTGAATCTAAGCTCAAGTCAGAAGTTAAGAACATGAGAGCTTTTCAAAAAATCTGATTCAATACAAAAAAAAATCTTTGAATTTAAGCTGATGTCAGAAGTTAAGAACATGAGATTTTTTCAGAAAATCTGAGTCAATACAATTAGCTTCTTTGAAATCAACCTTAAAACTAAGCCTGTATTAATAGCTATGGTTTCCTTCATCTGACCTAAATCATTTATAATGTGAACAAAATTCTTCACCTTAGGTTGTCTAGCACTTCTACTGATTTGTTATAATTTAAGTAAAACTGAGTATGTTTAATAGAAGCCTGTGTGAGAAATTGTGATTCTCAAAATCTATGTTGCTACGAAAAATGTCCTTGAATATGATTTTTTACCTACATCAGAATGGTCTAAATTTATTTTTTGAATCAGTACACCCAACTTTTTCTGAGGAAGAAATGGTCCTTTGCAAATCGATCAATTATCACAAACTCTCTTTTCAATCAAGTAAACTCATTGCACAAAATTCCAGATTTCCATCGAGAACATAAATACAACTCCTATTGTTGCAAAAAGAAAAGCTAAGAAGCACACATGATAGTTATTATGTGAAAATTTCATATTTCTTTCATTCCAATAGTGATAGCGGGATGCATTTTACCCATGAAGAAGAAATCACACGTAGGAGCTTAGTAATTTTGTACTCAAAACAGCTTGATTATAGTACTGTGATTTGTGAGGAAAATCAAGAGGTGAAGGGACAGCTGCAGGGGATGCAGTGGAGATTGAGGGAGTTGGAGAATGTTTGCAAAAAATTTCATTCTCAAATGTCAAGACTCACTAATGTCAAAACTAAAAACAACGTTAGCCATACCAGCCATAGATTAGCAAATCTTTGTACACGAAAAGGAATAAAAGAAATGTAATTCAATTTCAACATGAATGAATAATTCATATTGTACCATAAATATAACATGCACGAAACTGTTGGATTGGTTAAACAATGTATATTTGACAAAATTATTTTCTTAGAATATACTTAGAGAGATACAACTGTCTTCAATTTCTCATGAAAGCATGGTTCCTCTAATCTAATATCTTAATGCTTAATTTATGTTTTGCTTTTGTTACATAGTGACATGTTAGTTAACCAAATGATACAAGAAAAACAGGTTACAGCAGGAGAATCACTGACAGCTACTTTTGTAGCATTGATATCTGTATCTGTTCCGTTTCCCATTAAAGGATTCCTGTTGTTTCGCTTGAAGGGTTCAATATATTGTTTATTGCAGCGTTGAACATGTTCGCGCATCATTTCAATATGAAATTATATACACACGGATCCACTGGACCCCTTCCACACATACACACAGATCTGCCACAATATTTATCAAATTATTCATAGCGAAGAATGATGCTCTTTGGCCCATAATGCGTAGTCAACATGAATTCCCAGATGCCCCATTTTCTTTTTGATGCTTTGAACATAATTTCAATATTAAATTTGAAAGGATTGAGAAAAGGACAATACCCATTTTAGAAAAGAGGAAAAAAAAGGGAAAGTCATAGCTGTAAGATTGAAATTGGGGAAGCTTATACCAATATATTAGAAAGCTGGATTGGAGATTTGAAATCCAATGTATATTAGAGATTTTATTTTTTCAATGGATTCCCTCACCAGTTTCTGGTACTTAATGGTGATCATAGCAGGCTTTTGGAACTTGGTTTGTCCCTAGAGGTTGGAAATGGTGAGGAGATCATTGGAATCATGCTAGGATAAATGCAATGCTTACAAGTTTTTGAGGATTCCTTGGTTCTATGGCTATGATGGGGTGTAGGAGAATGAATTATATAATAATGTCAGTACCTAATTCCGTACCGTGAGAGGTTATGTGGATACTCATTGTGCTAATTTTTATAGTGCTAACAATTTGAATGATATGTTTATTTCATTAGAGGCAGGTCAGAGTGTGGAGGACATGGTTTAGGTATCAGGTTGTGGGGGATACATGAGGTGAAGAAGAAGGATAGTGAGGTGATCCATAAGAGGGATAAGGTTGTTGTTCTAAGACTCTATGCAGGTTGTTACAGAGGAAGTCGATCACAGGAAGAAAGAGCTCAAGCTATATAAAAACATAAAGGATTCATCTGTTGACTCACCTTGTTGTGGTTTTACATATTTATCTATCGATTTTCTATGTATCTGTTATTTTGGTACAATTTCTCTTTCTTCTCTCTCTCAATTCAGTTGTTCTCTCCCCTGCTTTTGGTCTCACCTCTTTAAGATTTTTGTCTCTTCTTAAAGTTCATTTTATCCACCAGAGTTAAAAAAGATGTAAGTAAGAGTGGGTTTCAACAAGTTTTGAAGCTTTGAGCAAGAAAATTTCATCAATCGAGGCACTTCTCCTTTGATTTTCATATGGACCAGCTAACTGTAACACTTGAAATTCACATGTACACCTGAAATGGTGGTGGTTGCAATGATGAATTTCTTGCACAAAAACATCGAAAAAATTGTTATCATGGCCATCAATTGAGCAAGAGGCTTATGGGGAGTGTTCATATGCACCTATTTCTCAATAGATGGCCATCATAACAAATTTTCATTGTTGTTGTGGAACACGGTCATGGTTCCCACCACCATTTGTTAGATGGTGCGGAACAATGTACATGAGAATCTATGGTGTTATGGTCAACCTCCCATGTGCATATCAAAGGAGTTTGTTTCTATTCAGAATGTTTTCTTAATGAAAGATTCAACATGTATTGAAACTCACTTTGTACTTACATGTTTTTTAACTATGGTGGATAATTACACTATAGGATGCCATGAAAGAAAGAGAACAAATAAAAAATAGAGATATTCGACAAACTTAAACCATACTTTAAAGAGATGAGATGGAAGGCGGAGGAAAGAGAAACCAAATGTGGAGGGAGAAGGAAGAGAAGTTGTACCAAAATAACACTTACAATAAACTTGAAAGATAAAGAAGTAAAACCAGAACTCGGTGAGTTAGCAAATGAAAGAGACTCCTAGTAGATTTCAATGATAATGAGAAAAAAAGTGAATCTTTTCTAAGAGCTCACAAGACACTCTTAGTATTCACATGGAAAACTTAGATATGTTGTGAAAAAGGAAGATGTGAGTCTAAAAGGATAGCAAAATATTCATGGTGATATCTCGAAAGATGCAGGGAAATTCTTTTCTAAATAATGTATATTTGTATCCCTGTATTCATGTAACAAAATTTTTCAGCATGAAAATAGATTCAAATATAAAAGGATTGAAGCTTCTAGTGATGCCTAAAAAGTTATAGCAAACTGTAATATTAAACAAAAAAATCCTAGTATAAAGAGAAAGAAGGAAAATCTAATTTTTGACATGAATTTCTTGCCAAGTAGAGGTAGAATTATACCAGAGGATAGTACTGAAGTTTTTATTGGTAAAGAGAAGATTATGACTAAATGTAAACTTGAAAGAACACATTTAAATATGAAGAGAAAGGACGGAAATATTTCATCATCATGATCTCAATTCTTTGCCAGTTCAGTTAGATGATAGTGGAGATATTATTGGAAATGTGAAGGATAGTAATAACTGGCTTGAGGCAGAGTAAGCGCTACAAATTCCTTCATATGAATAACCTAGAAAAGGACGTAGACTACCCATGATTACTGGAGGAATCAAGATTCCTCATGAAAAAGGTTGTGTTGTTCACTTTGATGGCAAAGTGTTGCGTCATTATGTTGTGCAGGCAATCTTAGGAGCATTAGGTCTACCTACTTCTATTACTCTACCTACACTGTGAAATGTATCTAGAAAAATATTACATGTCTCTATATCTGGAGCGCACACTTCAAATTCGAACTGATTAAAGCCCTCTAGAGGTTAATTAATATTACCATACTTACATAAAATATTTATAAATACATTATAAATGTCATTATCTGCAATGTAATCCTTGTCAAGCAATAAGCTAACGATCATATATTCTTCATGCACCTGCTTCTTTAAACAAAAAGCATTTATCAAGACACTGCAAGTATTGATATCAAATAAGAAAAATTATTTTAGCATTTCATGTAAAACCTTTAATGCTTCTAATATATGGCCTTTCATAGATAAGTCCTCAATTAAAGTCTTGCTTGTATCAAAGCTCATGCACCTCTCTATTTTTCACTACATGATCAAGGAATGTAGTTTCTTCATACAACATGCCCTCTACATGTAACAAACTCTCTGTATAAAGGGCACTAAATATGTGTATAGACAGAAATATCAGTGCATTTCCCACTTTGTACATTCCATCCAGGTGTTTTTAACAACAATCATTGTACCAACTATAGAATATTTTTTAGAAACATTCAATCTGTTGAAGTCAAAATGCTTTCTTCTCAATCTGTCTATATCATTTTCATTTTCCTCAATAAATGCTTCATTATAATATTCTCTATTATAGTATACTACCCTGGGAAGTACAACCAAATTTGTTTTTTTAATCATCTAAGTCGGTAAGAAAAAATTTCCATATTCACAAATTTGTAGCCAAATGTCCAACCTAAATGGATGCATATCTCGAACATATTCTTTCATCTCCAACATATTTATATTCTCATTCTTACCATCTGTATCTTCATGTTGACACTCTATTCTACTTACTACAACTAGCATGTAGTTGCAAAGGCCTTCGACATACTAAGGTATTTTTGATGAGCGTATAAGAATATCCTTTGGTTGAGCATTAATATTTGTTTCCCTTCCTCTCTCCTATATCACATCATCTCTCAAATCCACATTCTGTATACTAGCACTGGACCTTTATATGGTTGTAGATTATTTATTTATTTATTATTTTATTTTTTTACAGCTGCATATGGAGCTTCAGAGATGGATTTAATAGTATTTTGGAGCTCATCGCTCGTTTATTCTATGGGAGGTGTAATAAAAGGTTCAAGGTATTCTTCTATGGACTCAAACCTCTGTAGGATAAATTTAACCTCAAAAGTAAATGACACACCTTTTCTTGTTGAATTCATTGTGATGCGCATGACCTAACCTCACAATTTTTTTCAATGTTAGAAAGAAGAGGAATTTCGCATTGCACTTACACTAGACAACTCAGCGATTGATTGTCTCTTTATTTTAATTGAGACCTTCGTGTACATACCCAATACCATGAGTCAATACAAAATGAAATTTTTTGAAGATAAGATTTCACACATGTAATCAAAGCACAAGAGATTTTGGGATTTCTCCACTTGAAGTACTCTAGAATTAAAGCGTTGCAAATATGGTCCCAAGTTTATCTTCTTGCAGTCCATCATTGAGCTCTCCTTAAAAACAAAAATTGTCAAACATCCCACCGTAGTCTTTTTTCATATCTTACTGGTGGATTTAGAAGAAAAGTTAGTTATAAGAAAGGAAATTTATGGCTACTTCAGGATATCCTTATTCTACACGATGATGATGATATTGAACCCTAGCTAATACAAAGAAAACTTGTACAACAGAAGAGGTGAGGGTGCATATAAGCCCAATCATGGAAGTCTCCTACAGAAGGAGAAACCTTTGGTGTTGAATATTTTCCTTCAGAAATTGTTAACTATAATCTTAATTTGCATAAGACTGTAAAGAAACAAAATACCATAAGATTGAAAATGCATCGCCTTACTGTAGGATGGAGATTTTGATTCAAATATCATAGGGGGAATCATGATGTTTGTTATATTTCCCCTACATGTCAAAATTACTATTCTCTTTTACGAGCATGTTTGGCATGGAAGCAACAACAAAACACTCAAGGAGTAATAGATGGAAATCACGACGATAATGTGGAGGCTAACAAGTCAAGAAAATTCTTTTGGGGGTTGTTTCTTCATTTCCTCTTACAGAAAGCTAGGGCATGGACTGCAAGAAATATGTCTTCAAATGTTGTATGTCCAAAGAGGTTAAGAAGAGTTTATAGGTTTATGGAAGTAGTAAAACAATAAAACAACAATAATGGTAAAACAATAAAACAACAATAATGAAATTGTTCAGGATGCTTTGAAAACTAACATAGGACTAAAGAGAGAGCATTGAGCAGGAAAATGTGTTGAGAAGTGCAAGCGCACAACGACTAAAATTCAAAAAGTCAAGGTAAGGTCTACTAGAAATTTATCGATTTGGTACTAAAAGGAATAAACTTGGTTTATAAATTTTTCTTGAAGGTCAGAAATGGAATAAAGGAGGATCGTACCCCCTTTTGAATAGTTTCTTATGCTACTTGTGCCCAATTTTTACTACACTCTCAAGGATATTGTATTTGAGGCTGAAAATAATAAAGAAGGATTAACTCGGCCCATTCACAATTTGACACACGTATTTGGCTTCTCTCCTTGAGCTTGATGAATTTTTTAGGCACACTTTTTGTTTACACTACCATTTGCAGACATGAGGGGTTGTTTTTCAAGTACCCAGGGAACAATATTTCATTGGAATAATTAATCGATGCATGTGATGTAGAATTGATTGCAGATCAGGAAATATGGGCTGCCACAAATCCTTATCAAAAGAACTAGGCCTTTGATTATGTTAATCGAGATGTGTATAAATGGAAATGCCACTGGAGAATACTTGCACAAAAAAATGATCTAGAACCATTACCATATGAGAGTGAAGGTTTCAGTCTCGATGAGGAAATGAAAGACAAAAGCTGCGTAAGGGATGCAATTTTCAATGAAAGTAAGCTCTTACATTGAGCGCTTAGAAAGGAAGTTTCGCATGCCTCTGTTTTGACTAGAGTGTTTTATTGTATTACATTTAACATTAATATTTATTTTTTTCATTCAAATTTGGCTATAGTTACATCACTTAATATATCACATTCTTTTCATATATTCTCTTCTTCCATATACGTTACCGACCTATACCATTTCCTTTGCAACTTCTCATACAACTGCTAATTTACTTCATAATAAACTAATTTAAATAAAATTTATTTTCCATAATTTAACATAATTAATTATAGATATTTGAATAATTAAATTTTTGAAATGGTTTAATCTACAAGTCTAGATAAAATACAATGATTGGAATATGGCCATCATCACAATTCATGTGCCTACTAAATGATTAAAGAAAAAAAATGTTAGACTATCATTCCTACATTATTGTGTTTCGTTGTATATAATAGGTGGAAGTTATATCATATTGATCTGGAAAAACTTTCTCCTAAATGGAGAAATGGAAAAAAATGTACATGAAAAGTTATCTAAGTATATTTTGATGCTCAATTTCAAGAATTTTAATTTTGATGATGTAATTATATTTTCAAGAATATCGAAGAGAATATTGGAGAAACTATTGTATATATTATGTTTTATGTAATATAATTTTTCGATAAGAAAGAGTAATAAAGGATTTGTTATATTTATAGAGAAAAAACCAAAT
>APFE031321146.1:0-14088 GCA_000404065.3 Pinus taeda | reverse complement strand
AGCTAACATGTTAGATTTTATTTTCACATGGAAAAAGCTTATAATTTTTAAGGTTTGTAGGTGGGTATAGATATGGTGAAAGACCTGCAATAGCCTCCAGTATTTTGACACTTTATACAGTGATGTACCATTGCATATTTTCTTGACCACTCCAATAATCAATTCCAAATCTGCTTCAATGATGACATTGTGTGAATTTTAATCCACCAATATTTCCAAGCATTGCTCTAATGTCATGAGTTCCACCATGTTATTAGTGGCCTTCCCCTAGTGGCCATGAAAGATCTCCTTTATTTGACCGTGTTCATCTCTTATAACACCCTCAAAATCAGCTAACCCTGTGTTTCCCTTAGATGGTCCGTCTATATTGACCTTTAAGAAACCATGTAAAGGAGGCTTCCAAATATTTATATCTACATTTTTTTGGCTAAAACCCTTGATTATGCTCGATGGGCCTATAGACCGGAGACCCAAATGAAGTAGAATACACGCATCTTGGGGCAGAGGAGGGTCCTTAGAAAGTCTCCTCAACAAGATTCTCACTGTCTCTTTGAGTTTCCTTAAAATTTGGTCAATTATGTGTTGGGGCTTGCTTTCTTTGTTCTTGAAGATCCGACTATTGCATTCTTTCCAAACATCCTAGATGAGAAAGCTTGAAACTAGGGTCTAGGCTTTACTAATGATTTCATTCCTTGAGAAGTTTTTCCTACAATTCTTCGAAGTGTTAGAAATGTTGAATCTATCCCTATCAGTGTGCCTAAATATTGAGGCCACCCACTCCCACATGGTGGAGGTGAAAGAGAAGAGGTTGAGAAGGTGATCCAATGTCTCCTCTTGTGAGCCACAAAGGTAACATTTGTATGGTCCAGTGAAGCCTTTTTTTAGGATATTCTCCCGAGTTAAAATTTTCCTATGATGAATTAGCCAAATAAATAGCTTTATTTTCATCCAGTGGGGGCTCCGCCAAATATTCTTCCAAACTTGATCAGGGTTTAGGTAGTTAAATCCTGTTACTACCTGTTTATCTTCTTTGAGGTTAAAGTTCCCTTTGGTGTTCTTTACCCATCTTACTTGGTCATGCAAGGAGGATACCAAAATCTTCCTATGCTCTAGATCCTGACCAAGAGAGTCTACTAGGGCCTTCAAGGGGCTCTCTTCACTGTGGCCTAGATCATTCCAAATTCTCCATTTTCCATTGTTCCTTACCTGGTCCTAGAAGTCATTTACGATAAGTATACCTTCGTTGTCTATGTCATTCTTGAGAGCTACTAATTCATCTTTATACAATTTGGGTTCCTGTTGCGAGTTATCGTCGTGAAATCATGCTAGGTTCCTAGCTCAAATCTCCCAGAAACTATGTTGCTGAACAATATCTTTATTTTCCCAGGCAAGGTTCCAAATGTGAGAGCCCTTAATATTCCCTGACATTCTAATGTGATCCTTCACCTACCAATTCTTGGCATATTTTTGTTTCCATAGCTTAGCCTAGGGAGTTTCTGATTGCTTGATCCACCTCCACTAGAGTTTAGCTCCCAAAACTCTGCTAAGGGTTTCAAGATCATGAAGCCCCAAGCCACCATGGACCTTCCATTTATAGATATTTTCCTAGGGTATTGAAGCCCATTTCTTTTTCTCTTCTTGTCTGCCCCATAGAAAATATTTTTGTATGCTCCTTATTTGTTTCTTAATTCCTTTAGGAGCAGGAAGAGCTAAGAACATGAACATGGGAATTGCTTGCACGAAAGACTGTGAGCACAAATAAAAGAACTCAATGATCCTAATAGAAGATTTAGTAGGAGAAAAACTCTACCCTTTGTCACATTGTACTAACTAGAGCAAGAGAATAAGAAAATGTATCTTGAAATTGGCTTGAGACTAAAGATGTAGACATTTTGTCTAGAGAGAATAACTATTATATAGATGATCTATTAGAAGCCATATAGGAGACACTGCATCAGGTTTTGTTGGTATTACAAAACTTGGACCTGAAAATGAACTCCTATAGAGAATTATAAAAGGAAAATAACATCTAAGCCACTATTTGGGTTGTCATAGTCATCAATTCGGTTTAGCCCAAGTAGTTTTGTGATGGATTATTATTCTCCCCGCCTAAGTCCTATTTCCATATGTGGTGTGTCAACTTGATAATGAGTATATTTTTGTGAAGGATTTGAATCTTTTTTAACCTAGCCATCTATGTTGAAGAATATTAGATTTTCCTTGGGTACCATCCTCAAAATAGGTTGGGTGGCGGGGGGGGTGGAAGTTCCCTACCAAATGTGACTTGGAAAAAACTTAATGTAAAAAATTAAATTTAGCTTTCGAACAACTCGAATGGAATTCAATAGAATAAATTTTAATTATGTTGACTCCATTGGGAAGATTCCTAGATTTTTGGCTACGCAAAAGCATTCCTCCTCAATAATGGTGGGCATAGTTTTAACCCATATGATTTATTTCAAAGCTCAAATAATGATTCAAGAGCCACTCCTCAATACGCTAGTGGCCCTAAACCATAAACCCTACACCGTAAGAATTTTATAAGATTTTAAACCCTAAACCCTAATCATTTTAGAACATTTTAACAAGCCTTTTGTAATATTTTTAAGTGTTTATTAATAGCATTTACTAAAGTGTTGTAACCCTAAAACCTAAACCTTAAACCCTAAACATTTTATAACATGTTAACAAGTTTTTTGTAGCTTTTCTTATGTGTTTATTAAAATCATTTACTAAAGTGTTATAAAACCTAAATAATAAACCCAAAACCATAACCATTTTTTAACATTTTAAACCCTAAATCCTAAACCATAAACTCTAAGCATTTTATAACATTTTAACAAGCATTTTGTAACTCTTTCTTAAGTGTTTATTAAAATCATTCACTAAAATGTTATCAAACCTAAACCATAATCACTAATAATTTTATAAAATTTTAAACCCTAAACCCTAAGACTTTTATAACATTTTAAACCCTAAACTCTAAACATTATATCTTAAGCATTTTATAACATTTTAACAAGAGGTTTGCAACTTTTCTTTTAAGTTATTATTAAATTCATTTACTAAATTGTTATAAACACTAATCCCTGAAACCTAAACTCTAATACATTAGCACTACACCGTAAGCATTTTATAACATTTTAAACCCTAAGCCCTAAGCATTTTATAACATTTTAACAAGCGTTTTAATTTTTTAAGTGTTTATTAAAATAGCCATAAGCCTAATAGCAATGAAATTTTATATGACTTTGATAGATCCACTAATTAAGTTTGCAAGCTCTGCAAAATTATTAGCCAACTATTCATTTAAATCAACTCTAACAGATGTATCTACCCCCTCAAGTAATATTTCATCATTTTTACATCATAGTATATGATATTAGAACATATTACATCATCAATTTACCAAAGAGAGAAGAAAAAGTCAAAGTGACAGCAAACTTCCTGAGTTTCTAGGCAAAATTGGCAAAATTTTGCATGATGCGCAATTCCCTGAGCTTGATGGCATCGAATTCTCATACGACTCTGATAGATCGACTAATAATGTTGGAAAGATCTAACTATATAATTTCTAGGACAACTGGAATTTTTGGATAAGGAGTCCATTTTCCCCTCCAAAAATAATTTCTCCCAAGACTGCTTCCTATGGGTCCAAAAAGTGGCAAAGAGGGCATTTTTAAGGTGTTTTTTCCCCTTTAGGTGACCCAAATCTCCTCCAAAAATTATGAAACTTTCTGGATTTCATTATGTTTCCATGAAATGACGAAATTTTCTCAAAATTGCTTCAAAATTGGTAAGAGGAAAGCTTATTAATTTCTTTTCTGAGCCAAGGAAGCTCCACCCAAAATTTTAAGTTTGTCTTTTTCCTTTTTGGCTCTCAAGGCTCTCTTTAACTTAGCTTTTAGGCCATTTATCCTTGTCTTGCAAATTCTATTCTAAGCTAAGTAATGATAAGCCATGTAGTGCATCATTTTCTTCTCCTTGTTAGCCTTATCAATCATCTTCTCAAGGTGGATATTCACTCTTTCCAACCATGATTCTCGGTCAGCCTCAATTTCTTTCTCAATTGATGTCATCTTGATTTTCCTTATTTTTCCACTTTCCGGTTTTCTCTAATTGTTTGCATCTTCATTATTGCGTGTTTCTCCTCCAGTTACTTGTTCTCTTGCTCAAGAAAGTTAATGATCCATTTGGCCCTCTCTAGGTCAAGTGATAAGGCTTGGATTTCATCCTCCTTCTCGTTGATGATCACATCCTTGAGTCTTGAGCTTTGAGAACCCAAATCAGTGTCATCTTCCTCAACCAAAACAAAATCTTTGTCTTGCCCTTCAGTAGGACCTTCATGATGCACTTGTTTCTTTCCTTTATCTTTGACCTGTACCTGTTCAGTTGAAGAAGAAGGCAAAGCCCCTTTCACCCTAGGTGAAGATAGCATTTTCCTGTGATCCAGTGAAGAAAGCAAGACCCCTTCCACCCTTGGTGGAGATAGTACTCGTTTGGTAGCTGCAAAAAGCCTCCTGGTTCCTTTCTCATAAGTTACAAACATAGGAATATGAGCCTCATCAATTTTGCTTTCAGGCTCTTTTTGTTGCCCGGAAAGTTCACCTTCCTCTTTAGGATCTACAAAAAATTGAGGCCCCTTGAAGATTTCATGGGCAATGAAAGTTTCCCATGACACTCCCAACTGAGTGAGCTGATGCAAAACAATAATTTGATGACAGAAAAGTGATAAATACTTTTGAGCTGCTTTGGGTATGGTTTTCTTTTTACAATCACAGTCATCCTCTCTGTGTTTTTGCACATGAAATATGGAATACTCATCATTCTGACCCTGGTGAAGTGCATATGTAATCTGATATGGTAGCCATAGTGTTTGGCGAACCTACCCTCACATGTGAAGTATTTGATGATAAGTTTCATAAGTGGAACATATCGGTCCTCCAATAACTTGAAAGGAAATACCCTACTTAGTTTACCATGATATTTGGCCTTAATATATGGTTCATAATCTTGCTTTTTGATATTATGCCTTTTGTTCCACTTTTCCCCTACATCTGGCATTCTAGTGGCTTCTGCAATAATAGCTGGTGAAAGAGTGAAATTGATCCAAGCAAGGTTCACCACATTATTCTCCATGTTTATGACAAATTTCATTGCCAACTCATGATGGTATTTAACCCTCTCAACCATCTCACAAAACTAAAAGCAAGACTGGTATCTGAAACATGTGGTAGCAAGAGGGCAAGCAAGGAGTTCAATCATGCTAATAGGTTCGTCTCTAATAATTTTTCCACCCTTGTGAGGTCTCCTAGGATATACATTTCTTTCCCTTGAGCTGTCACTAAGTGTTTCCTCTTCATAACTTGATTCACTGCTTCTTGTCATGGTGCTTGTCCTAGGGAAGTGATGTGATGATGATATGGTCGAATATGATAATGAGGGAGGACAAGAGAGATGAGTATGAAGAGATTTTACCAATGTGAAATGGAGTTGGGGATGAAGGGAGTGAGTTTCCTTAGGGGAGTGGGATATGGAAAATGAAATTAATTAATTAATTTATGGCAATGAAATATAGAAAAGGGGAAAATGATGTGGGTTTTGGTTATGGAGTGAAGGCTTTACAATGAAATGGAAATTGATGAAGACAAGCTAGGATTTGAGTTTCAAGATGAAAAACTTATGAAGAAAACATGTAGAAGATCAAATTCAGCTCAAGAACAATGATAACATACTTGTAGGAGAGAAATGCAACATTTTTGAGGGTTTTTGGGTGATTTGGAATGTTTTGGCAACTTCTTGATTGATGTGCAACACATTGGGCCCAATGCGTAATGCCCTTGTAAATTTACACTAGCACAAACCTGCTAATGTGCAGCGCTAGCCTTATGCGCAGTGCACTACCTCTGATGCACAACGTCAGGAAGATTTGCTAGAAAAACAGGGTTTTCACCTTCTTTTGTCCAATTTTCCTCCAAATCGTGATTTTAGCTCTTCATGGATGTCTTGCACAATGAAATATATGACTAGTACGTTTTCACTTTATATATGGATGCCTTTTAATTTTTCCTTATTTGAAACCCACTTTTATAATGTCAAAGTCACTTTTGCTCATAAACTCTGTTTTTCATTTGAATTGACTTTTCTTGATCACTTGATGAACTTGTATTGATGCTTTTGTTTCTTGTAGTGGCTGGAGTTGGCAAGGTGACCAAGGGCAGTGGCTGGAACTTATTACATATAGAAAACACTTTAAATTACATAAAATTTGTACATAGAAATAAAAAACTCTGTTTTCACCTCAAAATAGAGTTTTGAGGTAAAAACCATTTATTGGGTCATATCATCAGTAAATTTATGATCTTATGAACTTATAAAACCTCCTCATGTGCCTGCTGACCTTTTATTGTGTTTTGGATGACCATGGTGGCAAACCCTAGACCTAGTGAGACTAAAAACCCTAAAACTGATTTTGGTAATTGAAATGAGACAAAATGACAGTAAATGACCTAAAAATGTGAAAGCAGGCCAGCAGGTAAATGCCATAAGGGAAATTGATAATGAACCACTACCATCAGTTGATCCACAACCTAATGGAACGCAGGTGATCGGATGGGACACCTAATATGCATGCAAAAAGAGAAATTTGATCACTGATGGAGGGATGAAGATACCGACACTAACATGGGCTAAGGGTTATTCCTTATAGATTTGTGTCATAGTTTTATGGGTGATTTGGCATTCTCATTAGGTATATTAATCTTGATTTGTACATTTTTTCTCAAATTGACCATTCATAGACACTCATATATGACATCTACTAATGTTTATGTATCATAGATCCTAACTATCAATGTTTGAGTTAATCCCTTGGTGTTTCAAGGTTACTATAACCTTGTTGTTTCATTGATTTTGTTCATATTTTTTTACATTTCTATGTAATTTAGGGTTTGGTAACCCACTTGTTGTGCGTTTTCCCTCTATGTTTCACCTTGGTTCCTAGTTAAAACTGTCTAGGATTCTAACCGTGGCACCCCTTATCCAGTTTAAATCCATTTTAGGTGAGATAGTAGAGGCATATGTTGAATGTGCAAACTTGTTCCACTAGGTCAGCTAGTGGGATTTACTTCAATTGTTTCAGAGTTGAAGTAAATGGATTATCAAGGTTTTGCCTCTTCTTTTGATATGAATAAAGCTCAAGTGGCTGATATAGAGATGGATGCAAATATTGATTTCATTGCAGCAACTACTCATCTTCCCTTTGAGAGAGAGAAATGGTCTAAAAATTGTGCATTGTGTGACATTCCCTCGAAGCAACTTATAGTTAGTAATGTTTGTGGATATCATGAGAAAGGTATGTTGATTTCCTCTCTGAAATATAAATGGTGTAGTTTAGTGCTTTTGCTACATTTTATGTTACTTATGAAGAGTGAAATATTATGGCTTTTATTTATAACAAAAGGTCCTTAATGGAATTTCTCATACATAAACATAATTTTCCCCTTTATCTATATAAGTTCCAAACTAAAATGTCCTACAAATACCAGTCACATTGCAAGAACTCTGAATGATCACTTTTTCATCACAATTTAACCTATATTCTAGTTAAAAATCATTTGGGGGCATAACCCTTCGTTTCACAGTCCTTTTCAATCGCCATATCATCATTCAGTATAGAATGATTGTGAATAATTATTTCATGAAGAAAATCCTTGTGTTTCAAAAGATAATAATGTCAAAACTCTCAAACCTACTGGTGTTCACTGAACTAGAAGCATGAACAAGTGTACTATTGTCTGACATATGGAATGAAAATAGGAATTTAAGGATAAAATAGAAATGAAACCCTCCAAGGTAATTCTTTGGGCCTAAATTTTACCTAAAGAACCTACACATGAAGAAGAGATAAATCAATCATAACAAATCCCTCAATCCAAAGTTAAGATTAAACAAATTCAGAGGAAAATTTCGGGAAAAAGGCAAAACATATCAATGGTTAAGATTTATCTCCAAGTCAATTATGCTATTTTAATTTATTGATGCCGAATTGTTTAATTATAGAAAACATCATATCAACATATATCATATTTGACATGTGGTATTGATAAGCCATCATATTGGCCCATGCTATTGTAAGAAGACATATTTATTTGAGTTAAGAATTTCCATGGTAATGTGGGCATATAGATTTAGAATAAATTTATAATTTAGTTAAATTTTATGATTATTTTCATCTTGGTAATGTGAGATGTATAATGCGGTAAGTGTTTTGATGCTAATCATGGATTAATCCATATAGAAGTCGTTTAATCTATATGGTTGCACTAGTTAAAATAGAAAAAAACTGCTAAAAGTTCTTAATATGGGGGGTGTAGTCATGTTGATTTATTTCTTGTTATACGGTATTGATGTGAAACACAACATCAATCATAGGAAAAGAAAATGTAACCTTTTGATATTTTTGGTAGACATTAGTTTATATATAAATACAAAATTGTTCTCAAAATGACAATGAATCTACTCTATAGTGGACATGCATAACATGAAAATATACTTGTATATGTCAAGTACATAATCTATGGTATAGTGAAATGGAATAATATTTTAAATCATATAGTGTTCTAGAATAAATTATACTTGTTTTGAAAATAAAAGGATGC
The DNA here is from genome assembly GCA_000404065.3 of Pinus taeda. Lineage (NCBI taxonomy): Eukaryota > Viridiplantae > Streptophyta > Pinopsida > Pinales > Pinaceae > Pinus > Pinus taeda. Next base: position 5,428 of record APFE031321146.1, on the reverse strand, counting down.
AAGATTGGAGAAACGTTTTCTCCAAGGAATACATTCTCTAAACTAAGAATTTTATTTGTTGTCTTCTATGATAAACTTTTAATTGTTCAATATTGTATAAAAACTAAAACGAAATTAAAAAATTATATCTAAAATTACAACCACAAAAAAAGAGCAAGACAAAGTAAGAAGGAAAAAAGAATCAAAATTCTTTCTACACTTTAAACCATACAAAGCAAACTGTTCATGTTATTTGGGAAGACTCTATACTAAAAAAATTTAAACACACAAATCCATATCATTAACAAAAGTGGTAAACGCTGGAGTATTCACTGTAAAATGTATCTTCAAATATATAAACCATTTAGCATTAATGTAGCTTTAAAATATTTAAAATTCTATTTAAAATATCAATATTAAAGAAAATAACACACTTTTAATAGAAATTTAGGTAATAGAACAATTAAATTAATTAAAGGACTAGTGTATGTTAATACATCTCACAATGGTAAAATTTTAAAAATTATGAAGTTAACTATTTTATTATTATTATTATTATTACTATTATTAGTATTGTTATTATTATTATTATAAGTTAAGAATATATTTATTTCAGAAAGCATGGAAGAGGATTTTTATAAATGAATATTTATATCTACATTACATAGAGTTTCTTAATCTATAAATAGGGAATGCTACGATACCATGGGCCAGAGTCATGGCTTCTCAATATCACATGCCGAAAAAACCATAACTCATTAAATATGAAACTTCATCATATGATATTTTGTTAATTAATCAATTTCATTAAAATGATAAAAAGAGCATAACTACCTTGCACATAAACCTGAGTCCTTGAGTTGCATATACCACTAAAAATGTCATAGAATATTGAAAATAAATTTATAATTTAGTTAAATTTTGTGATTATTTTTATCTTGGTAATGTGATATGTATAATGGGGTAAGCATTTTTATGCTTATCATAGATTAATGTGTATACAAGTCATTTAATTTATATGGTTGCACTAGTTAAAAAAGAAAAAAATTGCTAAAAGTTATTATTATGGGGGGTGTAGTCTTGTTGAGTTGTTTCTTGTTATATGTTACTGATGTGAAATACAACATCAACCATGAGTAAAGAAAATGTAACGTTTTGATATTTTTAGTAGACATCACCTTATGTATAAATACAAAGTTGTTCTCAAAATGACAATGAATCTACTCTATAGTGGATATGCATAGCATGCAAATATATTTGTATATGTCAAGTACATAATCTATGGTATAGCGAAATAAAATAATCTTTTAAATCATATAGTGCTCTAGAATAAATTATAGCCTTTTTGAAAATACAAGGATGCAAGATTGGAGAAAAGTTTTCTCTAAAGAATACATTCTCTAAACTAAGAATTTTCTTTCTAGTCTTCTAGGATAAACTTTTAATTGTTCAATATTGTATAAAAAATAAATAAAAAATTAACATAATATATCTAAAATTACAACCACAAAAAAAGAGAAAGACAAAGTAAGAAGCAAAAAAAAATCATAATTATTTCTACACTTTAAACCATACAAAGCAAAGTGTGCATGTTATTTGAGAAGACTCTATACTAAAAAAATTTAAACACAGAAATCCAATAACCAAAATAAGATAAATTATCTCACTCTCCTTATCATTAACAAAAGTGGTAAACACCGGAGTATTCACTATAAAATGTATTTTCAAATATTTGAAACCTTTATATTAATGTAGCTTTAAAATATTTAAAATGTATTTAAATTATCAATATTAAAAAAAATAACACACTTTTATTAGAAATTTAGGTAATAGAACAATTATATTAATTAAATGACTAGTGTATGTTAATACATCTCACAATGGTAATATTTAAAAAATCATGAAATTAGCTATTTTATTATTATTATTATTATAAGTTAAGCATATATTTCTTTCAAAAAGTCACAATGGTAATATTTAAAAAATCATGAAATTAGCTGTTTTATTATTATTATTATTATAAGTTAAGCATATATTTATTTCAGAAAGCACAAAAGAGGATTTTTATCAATGAATATTTATATCCACTTTATTAAGGAGTTTCTTAATCTATAAATAGGGAATGCTACGATACCATGGGCCGGAGTCATGGCTTCTCAATATCACATGCCGAAAAGCCATAACTCATTAAATATGAAACTTGCTCATATGATATTTTGTTAATTAATCAGTTTCATTAAAATGATAAGCATAACTACCTTGCACATAAATCTGAGTCCTTGAGTTGCATATACCACTAAAAAAGCCATAGAACATTTAATGGTCCTACCATAAATCTAATAATACTTAATAATTAAATTAAATTTTAGGAATCCCTATTTTATTATAAAAGAAACATATTTATCGATCTAATTAATTTTGACTTCATCTTAACTTTGAGTTATGAATAACATTTGAAAGAGTAAATATATAATTTGATATAAAAAACTTGTTATTTTCAAATTAAAAAATGCATATCAAACTTAAGAGTAATCTATTACAATTGAAACCTAATTAAAGACATGTAAAAAATATAGTGAACCTAAATGAAAATATGCTATATATATTATTGAGTACATAAAAATGAAAGAAATAGGTAAATATAACTAGCTATCTTCGGTCACTTATATTAATTTTGAAAGAATATTAATTATTGATAGTAAAAAGCACAAAACAAAAAAACTTAAACTAACTTATATTACATAAAGTATTTCGTGTCAAGTATAATATTCAATAAAAAAATTTGATTTTCAATTGGAAAATAAATAAAATTTTAAAAAATTAATTTGACTATATTAATATTGAGGCTAAATAAAGACGGTCAATTATATTGAATGCATTACGAGAGAAATAGAAAAATATAACGAACTATCAATTACATTGAATGTGTTAAGACACAAATAGAAAAACATAACGAACTGTCAATTATATTGAATGCGTTAATACACAAATAGAAAAACATAACCGCTAGAAATAGAAAAATATAACGAGCTGTCTCTATACAAAATAGTTAACCATGTAATATCAATTGAATTGCTAGCAGCTAGAAGAAGTGGACCAGAAAAGTCGTCGACCAAGGCGTCGACCAAGATTACAGAGAGAAGGCGTAGGCCAACATTATAGATGTATTATTTACCGAAAATTAAAATTAAAGCATGAACATTCCATTTTGCACGGACGAATGTATTATTTACCGAAAATTAAAATTCGAGTATGAACATTCCAAATTTGCACGGACGTGGATACATGACGTGGTTCTGTAGAGAATTTCTTGGAAAGCATTTCTTGAAAAGAAAACCCAAACTGTTTGTACGAAAATTTCAAGAAAATTCCAAATTTGCATGGACGCGGATACATGACGTGGTTCTGTAGAGAATTTCTTGGAAAGCATTTATTGAAAAGAAAACCCAAATTGTTTGTACGAAAATTTCAAGAAAAGCATCTCACGCTTTTTTGAGGTAAAACTTGCTTTAACGGATCACAGCTTTTTTGACATATGTAGAGAATTTCTTGGAAATAATTTCTTGAAAAGAAAACCCAAACTATTTGTACGAAAATTTCAAGAAAAGCATCTCATGCTTTTTTGAGGTAAACCTTGCTTTAACGGATCACAGCTTTTTTGACCTATGAGCGATGTTCGGGAATCTTTATGTCGTTTTGAAATATATTATGTTCTTGTGGGTTGCATTTATATGGGAACGAATAGAGAGGATAAATAGAACTATGGCCTAGAATCCGGATTCGCAACAATTGTCTCAAATCCACCACTCACAAACACTCCTATATGACAAAGTTTGAGTTAATTCCTTGTAGTGTATCTATCTGAGGGATTCAACTCTCCATCGCACGTAAATGACTCTGGTACACCTGAATGAATGAGAGAGAAATTTCATTAACACAGCTCGATTTCTGTAAATTGAATTAAAGCGTTTTCCTATGTGTCTAGTTGTTTTCTTGGATTTTTTAATAATATCGTCTGCATAGATCATCAATCATTCCACAAAAATCGAAATGGAGATCGAGGCAATGTGTTTAATGATTAGGCTTCTCATGCATATGAACCTTTGGGTTGAGTTTCATTTCTGACCCTGATTTCTTTCTTGACAGTGGAAGTTCATCATTGAAAGACAACCTAGATGTTACACCATACTGATTCCTAAATCTTGTCAAAAGGTGCGGAAATCTCCACAAGGTTCTCGGAATGGAGATTTAAGAAGACTGTGCCGGGTGGTGTTGACCTTACTTATGGCTTTCAAAAGATAACGAAATCTCCACAATTTTATGTTCGAGAGAAGGAAATTGAAAAATATTGTGCCTCCTCCACAACAATATTATGTGAAGATGGCTATGTAACTAGTAATCAACAAAACCCAATGGACTCGATGGAGTCATAACTTCCATTCGCAATCCCTCCTGTCATAGGTGATGACCATATTAGAAGATGTCAACCGTGGCCACTGGGAGAGTTTTTTTGGACAATAAATTCCTCAGAGCCTGCAGTCCATGTTGTTGTGAACTTATCTGTAAGAGGTATCTGGGTGGTGGTCACTGGGAGCAGTAAAGTGGGTCACATTGAAGATGGGAGTGGGGTCTCAGACTAGATTTGGATTTGGACGGACTCCCTCCAATCAATCTAAATTTTCTGAATCTGTTGAATTTGAAAGCTAAGGAGGGACACATCCTCCATCATATCATTTGGCTTGCGGGTAAATTTATTTTCCAACTCTTTGTATTCGATCACTCCGACTATAGGTTACAGATAATCATTTAATTTCATTGATATAGATCCATTTTGTCTTGCTTTTAAGCGCTTATTTTCTTCTTTTAAAATTGAATTGCAATGGCTTCTCGGTTTGATTTTATTTGTTTTTAAAATTAAATCCCAAATCCCCTGCATCCATGGATCCCTCGAGAGAAACACAGCCTGGCAGTCTGGTTGTTGGACCATCTCATCTCCGTGGCAGAAGATTCTAACAATGGTCGAAGATGCCATTGCGAGGGTTTTTCTGGAGAAGAAATTTATCAGAGCGTGTGGATTCACCTATGAGAGGTAAGCATTTCTTCACTCGCGGGGTCTTATAAAATCAATGTCCATTTTATCATAAATGTGTTCGTCTGTTTTGTTTAATAAAAATAATGTTCATATTTCCATGCATTTCTTTATTTTCATGTATCAAAGTTCATTAAAATAATTTATAATTGATAGTGATCGTTGTGATGATAAGGAATTTATTTATTTTTGTTTTATTTTCATCTTTTTTATCAGTGAGAAAAGACACCAACACTAGAATGACAGAAAAGGGATTCAATAGAATGACACCAGTAACCTACATTAACATTATGTAGGTTGGTTCTTCTCTCCTAATTGTTTTTGCTTTCTTTCACCCTTACAATTTCAATATATATATAT
>APFE031321142.1:61478-83660 GCA_000404065.3 Pinus taeda | reverse complement strand
CCCTTTAGAATGTTCAGCTTTCAACCTCCCCTCCTTTGGCCCAATGCCTGTATTTATATTATTCTAGAGGAGGTTATTCAGTTCCAACATCAATGGGATACTCCCTCTTTTGGATGGGGTAGCTCCTCTCTTGATGGGATAAGCTCCTCTATCATAGGGGTGCATGAACCATCTGGAGCAATACACGTCAAACACTCTTCTAGAATGCTCTAGAAGTGACCACAAGTACCTTTTTAAAGATGAACTCGCGCCTTTTGACCTTTACAGGGGTACGCACCCATCCTTTGGCTTACAGAGCGTACAAGTACGCAGGTACAGTGTGTTTGGGGTGCATACACACAGGCAAGGTAGAGAGAACCTGCGTACCGAGAGATAAACATGTTTTTAAGTGACTTTGTCTCTTTTTGAAGTTTGACATGAAGAGCAGAGGTATGGGGCTTGACAAAGAGGACAATATGGCTATTGATGGGGCCATATAAACTGCAGATAGTCAGGGTGACAAAATTCAGTGTAACAAGCCTCAACACAAAGGTAACAGAAGGAAATAATATAAGACAAACTGAGCCCACAACCTCCCTTAGAAATGCCCCCCAACCCTCCCCTCCCTGCATAGAGGCCACCTAGGATTCCACCTGGATAATAGCAATGATGGACCTCAATTGCATGATTGCCTGTGGCAGCCCCAATGCAAAGGAAATGAAAGGAAATAAAGAAAGACCAACCGAGCCACAACCTCTCTTAGAAATGCCACCTGACCCTTCTTGCCCAGCACCGAGTCCACCTAGGAATCCACCCAGATAGCAACAATAGTGGACCTTGATCACTTGACCACCTACAGAAACCATGATGTGAAGGCAAAGGAAGGAAATAAATGAAAATCAAGAGGCTCGCTACACAATACAAGAACATATCCAAATAGGAGGAGTGATTGGGCAGCTCCGCACCCCACACACCTTATGTATAGGCAACCTAGGAGATTGCCCACAACTTTACCAACTAAACAATGAATAATTTTCACCTACAGCCACCTCCATACAGAGGAGGGAGGTCAAAGCATTCCACCTTGAAATCCTACTTCCAGATAGCCCCCACCATCGACGTAGCAAGCCTCCTCCCCATTGGACGACAAGCGCATACACAATTGAAACAACAAATGCCGATAAACATTGTGACTTAACATTTCCAACCACAAAAGCCTACCGCACATGCGAGATGTAAGGAAAAAGTTGACCACTCGATCACACATATGGGCCAACACATCTATCAAAACCTAAAAGCTAATGCAACCACGGACGATGTGCACTTTGAAAGGAATTCCAACCATTAACTTTACAATAAGGAGAACAATGCCTCACATCACCCGACTGAAAAAGAAAGAAAGAGGTAGGGTAGGTGGCTTACAACCAAAACCCTTCCATGTTCCTCTTAAATGTATGCATCTCAATCAACAATCCCAACATAGAAAGAGTACAAGCATAAGAAACTGACACCACAAATAGCTGAGCAATGAAGAGGCTAGCCGTCACAGGGAGCCATAACACAACAACCCATACAACTCCGAGAACTTAGAGCAGAAGGGGAATTGTTCGCATATGCCTTCTAGGACAAGCATGGCCAACATTACCACTCATGTGCTACCAAGTGGGTATGGAGAGAAGATTAAAATTGGCCACCCTACAAATGACCCAAGGCCATTCTTGAGGCAAACTTGAAAAACCAACTCAATTACCAACCCACTTTTCACACGGAAAGAAAAACCCTCCCCACCAAATAGGGAGGAGGTGAATAAAATAACAAGGAGCCAATTTCAATGGAGCCACATGAGCACGACCAACATTACCACTTATGTGCTACGATGTGGGGATGGAGAGAAGATGAATATCGGCCACCCTACAAATGGCTCAAGGCCATCATTCAGGAAAACCCAACAAAACAACTCAATTACCAACCCACTTTTCACATGGAAAGAAAACCTATCAGTTGTATCTTCTGGATAGGCACAAGGGACTAGGACAAGCTAGGGAGCCACACCACAACAACCCATACAACTCCAAGAACTTAGAGAGAAGAAGCGGAATTGTTCACATATGCCTCCTGGGATGGGCATGGCCAACATTACCGCTCATGTGCTACTAGGTGAGGATGGCGAGAAGATGAAAATTGGCCACCCTACAAATGACAGAAGGCCATCATTTAGGAAAACTTGAAAATACAACACAATTACCAACCCACCTTTCACACGAAAAGAAAACCTGTCACTTGTATCATTTGGATGGGCACGAGGAGACCAGGATGAGCCAGGGAGCCACACCACAACAACCCATACAACTCCAAGAACTTAGAGAGAAAAAGGGGAATTTTTCACATATGCCTCCCAAGATGAGCATGGCCAACATTACTACTCATGTGCTATAGAGTGGAGAGAAGATGAAAATCGGCCACCCTACAAATGACCCAAGGCCATTATTCAGGAAAACCCAAAAAAAAAAAAAATTGATTACCAACCCACCTTTCAGATGGAAATAAAACCTGTCACTTGTATCATTTGGATGGGCACAAGGGGTCCAACATGAGCCAGGAAGCCACACCACAACAACCCATACAACTCCAAGAATTTAGAGAGTAGAAGGGGAATTGTTCACATATACCTCCCAAGACAAGCATGGCCAACATTACCGTTCATGTGCTACTGAGTGGGGATGGAGAGAAGATGAAAATCGGCCACCCTAAAAATTACCCAAGGCCATCGTTCAAGCAAGCCCAAAAAAACAACTCAATTACCAAACCACCTTTCACACGGAAATAAAACTTGTCACTTTTATCATTTCGATGGCCATGAGGGGACCAGTACGAGCCTAGGAGCAACACCATAATAGCCCATACAACTCCAAGAACTTGGAGAGAAGAAGGGGAATTGTTCACATATGCCTCCTTGGTGAGCATGGCCAACATTATCGCTCATGTACTACCAAGTGGGGATGGAGAGAAGATGAAAATTCAGCTCCCTACAAATGACCCAAGGCCATTCTTCACGCAAACCTGAAAAAACAACTCAATTACCAACCCACCTTTCACACGAAAAGGAAAACCTATTACTTGTATCATTTGGATGGGCATAAGGGACCAAGACGAGCCTGGGAGCCACACCACAATAGCCCATACAACTCCAATAACTTGGAGAGAAGAAGGGGAATTGTTCACATATGCCTCCCGGGATGAGCATGGCCAACATTACCACTCATGTGCTACCGAGTGGGGATGGAGAGAAGATGAAAATTGGCCACCCTAGAAATGACCCAAGGCCATCCTTTAGGCAAACCTAAAAAAATAACTCAATTACCAACCCACCTTTCACATGAAAAGAAAACCTATCACTTCTATCATTTAGATGGGCATGAGGGACTAGGATGAGCCTGGTAGCCACACCACAACAACCCATACAACTCCAATAACTTGGAGAGTAGAAGGGGAATTGTTCACATATGCCTCTCGGGATGAGCATGGCCAACATTACCACTCATGTGCTACTGAGTGGGTATGGAGAGAAATGAAAATTGGCCACCCTGGAAATGACCCAAGGCCATCCTTTCGGCAAAACTAAAAAAACAACTCAATTACCAACCCATGTTTCACATGAAAAGAAAACCTATCACTTCTATCATTTAGATGGGCATGAGGGAATAGGATGAGCTCAAGAGCCACACCACAACAACCCATACAACTCCAATAACTTGGAAAACTTTTCTTTCCGTGTGAAAGGTGGGTTGGTAATCAATTTGTTTTTTTGGGTTTGCCTGAATGATGGCCTTGGGTCATTTGTAGGGTGGCTGATTTTCATCTTCTCTCCATCCCCACTCAGTAGCACATGAGTGGTAATGTTGGCCATGCTCGTCCCAGGAGGCATATGTGAACAATTCCCCTTTTACTCTCTATGGTCTTGGAGTTGTATGGGTTGTTTTGGTGTGGCTCCCTAGCTCGTCTTGGTCCCCTCATGCCCATCCAAATGATACAAGTGATGGGTTTACTTTTCATGTGAAAGGTGGGTTGGTAATTGAGTTGTGTTTTCAAGCTTGCCTGAATGATGGCCTTGGGTCGTTTGTAGGGTGGCTGAATTTCATCTTCACTCCATCCCCACCCAGTAGCACATGAGCGGTAATGTTGGCCATGCTCATCCTGGGAGGCATATGTGAAAAAATCCCCTTTTTCTCTTTAAGTTCTTAGAGTTGTATGGGTTTTTGTGGTGTGAATCCCTAGCTCGTCCTAGTCCCTCATGCCCATCTAGATGATATAAGTGATAGGTATTCTTTCCCTATGAAAAGTGGATTGGTAATTGAGTTGTTTTGTTTGGTTTGCCTAAACGATGGCTTTGGGTTGTTTGTAGGGTGGCTGATTTTCATCTTCTCTCCATCCCCACATGGTAGCACATGAGTGGTAATGCTGGCCATGCTTGTCCTCGTCTCCATCCCTCTTGCCCACCCAAACGATAAAAATGTTAAAAGTTTGCTCGGTGATCCTTTGAGCCTTCATGTTTGTGGTCCCAGATGGAAACCCCAAAACTATGTCATGCCTATGTCACTATTGTGCCCCTCAGTTGTTGTGAATAGAAAATTTTGATTGGCCGGGGTAGCCATGTGTGGCTCCATTGAAATTGGCTCCTCATTATATTATTCACCTCCTCCCTAATTGGTGGGGAGGGTTTTGCTTTTCGTGTGAAAGGTGGGTTGGTAATTGAGTTGATTTTTTGGGTTATTTGTAGGGTGGCTGATTTAATCTTCCCTCCATACCCACTCAGTAGCACATTAGTGGTAATGTTGGCCACACTTGTCCCAGAAGGCATATGTGAACAATTCCCCTTCTGCTCTAAGTTCTCAGAGTTGTATGTGTTGTTGTGGTGTGGCTCCCTCTGACAGCTAGCCTCTTCATCATTCGGCTATTTATGGTGTTGGTTTCTTGTGCTTGTACTATTTCTATGTTGGCATTGCTGGTTTAGATGCATACATTTAAGAGGAACGTGGAAGGGTTTTGGTTGTAAACCACCTACCCTCCCTCTTTCTTGCTTTTTCTGTCGGGCAATGTGAGGCATTGTTCTCCTTATTGTAAAGTTAATGGTTGGCATTCCTTTCAAAGTGCACATCGTATGTGGTTGTGTTGGCTTTGAGGTTTTGATAGATATGTTGGTCCATATGTTTGATTAAGTGGTCAGATTTTTCCTTTCATCTTGCAAGCATGGAAGGCTTTTGCGGTTGGAAATGTTAAGTCACAACGCTTATGGGCATTTGTTGTTTCAAATGTGTATGCGCTCATGGTCCAATGGGGAGGAGGCTTGCTACATCGATGGTGCGGGCTATCTGGAAGAAGGATTTCGAGCTGGAATGCTTCAACCTCCCTCCTCTATATGGAGGTAGATGTAGGTGAAAATTATTCATTGTCCAGTTGATAAAGTCACGGGAAATCTCCTAGGTTGCCTGTACGTAGGGTGCGTGGGGTGTGGAGCTGCCCGATCCCTCCTCCTATTTGGATATGTTCTTGTATTGTGTGGTGAGCCTCTTGATTTGCATTTATTTCCTTCCTTTGCCTTCACATTTTGGTTGCCACACGCAGTCAAGTGATCGAGGTCCACCGTTGTTGCTATCTGGGTGGACTCCCAAGTGGCCTCAGTGTGTGGCGAGGAGGGTCGTGGGGCATTCTAAGAGAGGTTGTGGGCTCGGTTGGTCTTGTTTTATTTCCTTCCATTTCCTTTTCATTGAGGCTACCGCAAGTGATCATGCAATCGAGGTCCATCATTGCTGCTATCCAGATGGACTCCTAGGTGGCCTCTATGCAGGGAGGGGAGGGTTGGGTGGCATTTCTAAGGGAGGTTTTTGGCTCGGTTTGTCTTGTATTATTTCCTTTCCTTGCCTTTGTGTTGAGGCTGCCACAGGTGATCATCTAATATAGGTCCATTGTTGTCGTTGTCCGGGTGGACTCCTAGGTGGCATCAATGTGGGGCGGGGAGGTTTGTATGGCCTGTCTATGATAGGATTTGTGGTTGGTCATCCTCTTTTTATTTCCTTCAGTTTCCTTCGCATTGAGGATATTGCAGGTGAATGGGAGATCGAGGTCCATCGTTGCTACTGTTTGGGTGGATTCCTCGGTGGCCTTGGTGCTCATTTATAATACATAGGTTATGTGGTTGGTCATTCTCCATTTATTTCCTTTGGATCTAGGCTACCGCATGTGATCGGGAGATCGAGGTCCACCATTGCTACTATTTGGGTGGACTCCTGGGTGGCCTCGGTGTGGGGTTTGGAGGCTTTTGGAGGCATTTCTAAGGGAGTGGGTGAGTGATCGCTTAGTTCCTTGTTGGTTGGGGCATGGTTGTAAACTCTAAAGTGGCCTTGGTGCATTATGGCTTGGAAATTCTACCCATTTGTTCACCATGTCCTTGGCATGTGCTACCGAGTGGGGATGGGGAGAAGAAAAAAATCAGTCACCCTACAAATGCCCTAAGGCCATTCTTCAGGAAAACCCAAAAACACAACTCAATTACCAACCCACCTCTCACACAAAAATAAAACCTGTCATTTGTATCATTTCGATGGGTATGAGGGGACTAGGATGAGCTAGGTAGCCACACCACAAAAACCCACACAACTCCAAGAACTTGTAGAGCATAAGGGAATTGTTCACATATGCCTCCTAGGACGAGCATGTCCAACATTACTACTCATGTGCTACCAAGTGGGGATGGAGAGAAGATGAAAATTGGCCACCCTTCAAATGACCTAAGGGCATCATTCATGCAAGCCCAAAAAAAAAACTCAATTACCAACCCACCTTTCACACAAAAAACAAACTTTTCACTTGTACCATTTGGATGGGCATAAGGGACCAAGACGAGCCCAGGAGCCACACCACAACAACTCATACAACAACTCCAAGAACTTGGAGAGTAGAAGGGGAATTGTTCATATATGCCTCTCAGGATGAGCATGGTCAACATTACCGCTCATGTGCTACTGAGTGGGGATGGAGAGGAGATGAAAATAGACCACCCTAAAAATGACCCAAGGCCATCCTTTAGGCAAACCTGAAGAAACAACTCAATTACCAACCCACCTTTCACAAGAAAGGAAAACCTCTCACTTGTATCATTTAGATGGGCACGAGGGACCAGGACAAGCTCGGGAGCCAAGAACTTGGAGAGCAAAAGGGGAATTGTTCACATATGCCTCTCGGGACAAGCATAGCCAACATTACCGCTCATGTGCTACCGAGTGGGGATGGAGAGAAGATGAAAATCGGCCAGCCTACAAATGACCCAAGGCCATCATTCAGGCAAGCTAGAAAAAACAACTCAATTACCAACCCACCTTTCACACAGAAAGAAAACATGTCACTTGTATCATTTGGAAGGGCATGAGGAACCAAGACGAGCCTGAGAACCACACCACAACAACCCATACAACAACTCCAAGAACTTGGAGAGTAGAAGGGGAATTGTTCACATATGCCTCCCGGGATGAGCATGGTCAACATTACCGCTCATGTGCTACTGTGTGGGGATAGAGAGAAGATGAAAATCGGCCACCATACAAATGATGCAATGCCATTCTTTAGGCAAATCTGAAAAAACAACTCAATTACCAACTCACCTTTCACACGAAAAGCCGACCGAGGGACCAAGACAAACATGGCCAACATTACTGCTTGTGTGCTACCAAGTGGGGATGGAAAGTAGATGAGAATCAACTGTGCTACAAAAGACCCAAGGCCATCCTTTAGGCAAAACTGAACAAACATCTCAATTACCAACCCACTTTTCACATGAAAAGCAAGACCGCGCCCAAATGAGTTTACATGGGTGCCCTCACACAACCTGACCCGACCCAACCAAACGAGTTTTCATTGGTTCCCTCACATGACACAACACGAACTGACCGAGTTTACATGGGAACCCACACATGACCACAATGAAGGCACAAGGGAGAGCTGGGCAAACGAGCTACACGAACGTGCACAAAGCCCACCCCAGATCACAACTTAGCAATTTTGATACGGGCTTGTGTTCCTCGGAATGCCATCACACTAAACGACCTGACCAAACAAGTTTACATGGGTGCCCTCAAATTACCTGCTCGAACGATTTTACACAAACACCCTCAAGTGACCTACCCAAACGAGTTTACACGGGTGCCCTCAAATGACCCACCTGAAAGGGTTAACATGGGTGCCCATAAACTACCTTCCTGAACGAGTTTACACAACTGCCCACAAATGACCCACCAAAACGAGTTTACATGAATGCCCGCAAATGACCAACCCAAACGATTTTACATGGGAACCCTCAAATGACCGACCCGAATGGGTTCACATGGATGCTCACACACGAATGAATCGAAGGCACAAGGTAGAGTCAGGCAAACAAGCTACACAAACGTGCACAAAGCCCACCCCGAGTCACAACATAGCATTTTTTATATGGGCTCGTGTGCCCTCACACTGAATGACCTGATTGAACAAGTTTACACAGACACCCTCGCCCAGCCCACCTGAATGAGTTTACATGAACACCCTCACTTGACTAGCCTGAATGAGTTTACTCAGATGCCCTCAAACGACCCACCTGAATGAGCTGACAAGGACACCCTTAAATGACCCGCACGAACGATTTTACATGCGTGCCCACATGACTAAAACGAAGGGAAAAGGGAGATCTCGGAAAACGAGTTGCACAAATGTGCACAAAGTCCACCCCTGGTCACAACTTTGCATTTTTGGTATGGGCTCGTGTGCTTGGGTGTGCCCTCACAATGAACGACCCGACTGAATGAGTTTACACAGACGCCCTCGCCTGACCCCCCCGAATGAATTTACATAGGCTCCCTTGCCATATATGAAGTCCTCAAAAGTCACAACCTCATGTCATCATGAGCTCCATGAGTTATCTCCAACCAACATCCCAACAAGCATACATGTCTCAGCCTAAAGGTCTCTGCAAGATGCCTCATCTCTCCATGTAGTAGGAATGCTCCATAGCCTACTCACAACTCCACCCAAGTCCATGGCCTTGTTGTACAAGAGTGCACAACCTCTCCATCAGCTCATAAATAAAACATCTCCATGTCACACCAGCAAATCCACCTGCACAACATCTCTACCTTAGCACTCCTCATTGGATGCCCATAAGTGACACCTCTACAAGTGCTCTTGCATAATGGCCTTGCATAAGATTGCCATGCTCCATGTCTCCAACCTGATGGCCATGACACAAGTTGCTCATGTTGTCCAACTAGGTAGACCCATCACAACAATCAATCACCCTCATCCAAGCTTGCAATCTGGTCTAGTGAACTCTATCATCCAACCATATCATCATCGCATCACGAGTCTCTTCCATCATAGCTCCCCCACTAAAGGTTCCACCAAGACTTCCTCTTATTCTTGGCCATAAGAATTCCACCCAAGTATCATCAAACTCAAGTGTGTGCCCTCCTCCAATCTGTCCATGAGTCATGTCAGGCACTTAGCCAATTTCTCCATATGGCTAAAGCATGACCCGTTCCTTCACAATGATCATCATGTCCCCCCCTTGTCATGGGATTTTGTACCTTCTACCATAAAGTCACAAACAACCCCAACAAGTCATGTGACAATCAATGGTCCTTGCTTCTCCATACAACCCCTCATCATAGAAATCCATGGTAAGATCCTCCCTTGCATTAGCAAACTAATTTTTCCCTTCCCTGCATATAGTTAATGTATCAAATTCTCAACTGAAACACAAGTATTAATAATACTTACTTCATCATTGTGAGGCTCCTCCACATGAGTATCCTCATCCACCCATGTCTACAAACTGCATGATCCTGGTCCAACTTGATCAACTTCAAGTTCATCCTCCACCATTGTCATATTTGCAGCATCCTCAATCATCACGACTTCCTCTTCCTTGTCAACACAATCTGCAACTTCATCCTGCTCCATTGTCCAACCAAGTTGAAGAAGTTCATCTTTAACATTCCTTTCCAAGACTCCAAGTTTATCTCAAATCTATGGGTTCTCTTCTTTCATCTGCTTCAACCTGTATAACGTAAGCAAGACCTTCCCTTCGCATTCTTCCAAACCTACCGTGCCTTGTCATTTATCTTGGCCCAAGCATGAAGCTTCACCTCTACTAAACCTGTCATGAAGTATCACACTTCTTCCACCATTCACTAGGTTTTCCTTGCAAAACCGAACTAGCTCTTGATTCCACCTGTCAGTAAGATCAGCTTCCTTCACTTGTACTCCACCTAAATCATCCTTTGATACCATCTGTCATGCCCCTACACTGGTGGTAAGCTTCTAACCACACTATAGCAAGGTCCAACACCACCGACCACTTTCTTTTCACCAATACTTATGACTGTGGACTAGGCCTAACATTCATACTTAGTTTATTTTTCATTGCCAAGTATTATATTTATCCTTTATACATGATGAAACCGTTAACATTCATCATAAATAGAAATAACATGAATAATTGCACAATAGTATAAAGGGAGGGACAACTCCCTGCAATATGAGTCTACCTGAATGAATATATATATAGTCTTTAATTTTCACAACATAAGTTAAAACTTGGAGGAAACGCCAAATTTACACTTAGCCAATTTTTCAACTTCGGCAAACTTGATTGCCCAGCCTCGTCGGCACCTCCAAATGATCACCACACATTCTACCGAACTCTTCGTTCACCCTTGAATGCACTCATTCAACTTGTTGGGCTATTTGCACAACTTGGGCGCCCACCCATGTCACTGTGCACGCCTACCTGGCATGTACACACATCAGTCACCTTTGTTCACAACCCATCGCACTTCATTTCACCTATGTGTCATTTTCCCAACTTGGGCATGCTCCTTGTGTCTGTGTCGCCCAACATGGGCAACCTCCACATGCCAGTTGCACACCTCCCATTCACAAACCCAAACACCTTCGTTCACTTAGCGCCCAACCTGGGTCACTTGTCGTTCAACCCTACATGAATGCCCTACCCAGGTCGCCCGTCGTTCAGCCCTACATGGATGCCCTACCTGGTTCGCCCGTCATTCAGCCCTGCACAAACGCCCTACCCAGGTTGCTCGTCATTCAGCCTTGCACGAATGCCCTAAACGGTTCGCCCGTCATTCAACTCTACATGATGCCTTCGCCTGTTCTTCCCGTCGTGCGAGCACATCTGCACTGCACTTCTTCGCACTTCACTTAGCTCATCCAAGTGATCTAGATCCAAGTGTTGGTTGAATGAATCATCTCCATAACTCATCCATATACTTATATTCTCATCCATCCATTGTATGAGCGCCCAGACGACCTGCCCATCCAACATACATCCATCGGCTTAACTCATCTTTTACATGTCGGCCCACCCATTATGTGGGTGACTTCCCCCCTGTCAGCCTACCTAAGATCGCTTGCCCGTCGACTCACCCAGGACCATCCACCCATGTGGTTGTTCGCTTGTCATCTCACCCACTCGTCGGGTCGCCCAGGACCACCCACATGATATAAAATCATGTCTCCACCAAAACACATCGCACTTTCTTCGTTTTTCTTCATGTGACCTGTGGCTTGGCTCGCTCGCCTACGCCCTCACCTGGTGTTCCCTCGCCCATCTTCCAACCAAATCTCATGGGAATTACATGTTTGAACAAGTTTACATCGATGCCCTCGCCCGACCCACCCAAACGAGTTTACATGGACGCCCTCAAATGAACCGCTTGAACGATTTTACATGGGCACCCACACGACCGAAATGAAGGGACAAGGGAGAGTCAGGCAAATGAGCTGCACGAATGTGCACAAAGCCCACCCTGGGTCACAACTTAGCATTTTTTATACGGGTCGTGCATCTGAGCACGCCCTCACCCAACCTTCCTGAATAAATTTACATGGACGCCCTAACCCGACCCGCCTGAACGAGTTTACACGGACGCCCTTGCTTGACCTGCTCGAACGAGTTTACATAGACGTCCTCGCCCGACCCACTCGAACAAGTTTACACAGACGCCCTCGCCTGACCTGCCCAAACGAGTTTACATGGACGCCCTAACCTAACCCGCCCAAACAACCTGCCTAAACGAGTTGACACGGACGCCCTCAAACGACCCACCCGAACGAGTTTACATGGGTGCCCACACGATCGAAATGAAGGGATGAGCGAGAGTCAGGCAAACGAGCTGCACGAACATGCACAAAGCCCACCCCGAGGTCACAACTTAACATTTTTTATATGGCCTTGTGTGCTTGGGTGCACCCTCGCTCGACCTGCCAGAACGAGTTTACATGGACGCCCTCGCCTGACCTGCCCAAATGAGTTTACACATATGCCCTCAAACGACCCACCTAGATGAGTTTACATGGGCACCCACACAACTGAAATGAAGAGACAAGGGCGAGCCGGGAAAACAAGCTCAACGAATGTGCACAAAGCCCACATCGGGTGACAACTTAGCATTTTTTATATGGGCTCGTGTGCCTAGGTGCGCTCTCACCCGAACTGCCCGAACGAACTTACATGGATGCCCTCACCTGACCTACCCAAATGAGTTTACACGGATGCTCTCGCCCGACTAGGTCGAACGAGTTTACACAGACACCCTCACCTGACCCGCTCGAACAAGTTTACACGAATGCCCTCCCTCGACCCACATGAACTAGTTTACACGGACGCCCTCGCCTGACCCACCTAAACGAGTTTACACGGATGCCCTCAAACAACCTTCCCGAATGACCCGCCCAAACGATTTGACATGGACACCCTCAAATGACTTGCTCAAACGAGTTTACATGGGCGCCCACATGACCGAAATGAAGGGACAAGGGAGAGTTGGGCAAACGAGCTGCATGAATGTGCACAAAGCCCACCCCATGTCACAACTTAGCATTTTTTATACGAGCTCGTGTGCCCGAGCGCACCCTCGCCCAACCTAGCTGAAAAAGTTTACACAGATGGCCTCGCTTGACCCACCCGAACAAGTTTACATAGATGCCCTCGCCCGACTCACTCAAACGAGTTTGCAATGATGCCCTCAAACGGTCCCCCTGAACAAGTTTACATGGGCCCCGACATGATCGAAACAAAGGGACAAGGGAGAGTCAGACAAAGCCCAGCCCGGTTCACAACTTAGCATTTTTTATACGAGCTCGTTTGCCCAGGTGCATCCTCACCTGACCCGCCCAAACAAGTTTACAGGGATGCCCTCGCCCGACCCGCCTGAACGACTTTACACAGACGCCCTTAGCCGACCCACCCAAACGAGTTTACACAGACACCCTTGCTCGACCCACCCAAACAACTTTACATGGACGCCCTCGCCCGACCCGCCCGAAGGAGTTTACACAGATGCCCTCGCCTGACCCACCCAAACAATTTTACACGTGTGCCCTTGCTCGAATGACTTACCCAAATGAGTTTACACATACGCCCTCAAATGACCCGCCTGAACGAGTTGACATGGATTCCCTCAAATTACCTACCTGAATGCGTTTACACGGTTATCCACACGACCGAAACGAAGGGACAAGGGAGAATCAGGCAAATGAACTGTACAAACGTGCACAAAGCCCACCTCAGGTCACAACTTAGCATTTTTGATACAGGCTCATGTGCCCAGGCACGCCCTCACACTAAACGACCCACCCGAATGAGTTTACACAAATACCCTCGTCCGACCTGCCCGAATGAGTTTACACGGACGCCCTCATCCAACCAGCCCGAATGAGTTTACACGGATGCCCTCCCCAACACACCTGAATGAGTTTACACAAATGCCCTCAAATGACCCACCTGAATGAGTTTACATGGGAACCCACATGAATGGAATGAAGGGACAAGGGAGAGTCAGGGAAACAAGCTACAAAAACATGCACAAATCCCACCCCGAGTCACAACTTAAAATTTTTGATATGGGCTCGTGTGCCCAGGCGCGCCCTCGCCTGACCTACCTGAACGAGTTTACATAGACACCCTTGCCTAATTTGTCCAAATGACATTACATGGACGCCCTCACCCGACCTACCCGAATGAGTTTACACAGATGCCCTCGCTCAACCCACTCGAATGAGTTTACATGGACGCCCTTGCCTGACCCACCCTATAAGGACCTGCATTCTGTGCGATAGGCAGAATGACTCCACTGTACAAAGGACTTGTGAAAAATGTGAAGTGAAATCCTTGGACGAGTTTATATATGCGATGGGCGAGCATTGAGGGGGCGGTCCCACAAGTTGGGTGGGCTGACCCACCTCTTGGGCAAGACATCACAAGTAAACGTGTTGGCTGGGCAGTTGAATGGAGGTCAGATGGGTGACATGACCTGCCAACTTTCCATATACATAAGCGAACGGTTTGTGGAGGCAAACCATCATTTGAGCATTCAGACAATGAGCTGAGGTTGGAGTGCAAGTTAAGAGCAGGTTGAGAAGTGTGAGGAGCACAGGGAGATGTGCTCGCACTTTGGGCAAAACTCGTGCAGAAAAATTCTGCAGGAAACTCGGGTGAGGTTGTTCGGTTGAACTAGGTGAGGTCGTTCAATGGACTCGGGTGAAGTCGTCGGGTGACCCGAGGTAAGTCATTCGAGTGAACTAGGAGAGGTCGTTTAGGCAAACCGTGTGAAGTCATCAGGCGAATCAGGTGAAGTCGTGTGGTGACTCAGGTGAAGTCATCTGGGTGAATGAGTTCGGGTGAAGGCGTTCGAGCAAAACTGGGTGAGTCGTGCAAACGTGCGGGTGGACATGCGGATGGGTGAGGGTGTGTCGTGTACACTGAAACAAAGAATCATGCAGATGGGTAACCTGGGTAGGGCATGTCGTGCACGATGAAATGGTGGAAACGGTGAAGTGTTGGAGTTGTGAACGAAGGTGTGACTCATGTGGAGGCACTCGTGTGTGGTGACTTGGTAATGACGAGGCATGCCCAAGTTGGGCAAACGATATGATCGTGTGACAAGGTGAACGAAGGGTTGGTGAGTCATGCAATGACCGTGTGGAGGTGCTTATGAGCTAGGCAACCTAGTTTTTCGAAATTTGGAAATTTGGCTGTGTAAATTTGGGGTTTCCCAAGATTTAACTTGTACTTATAAAAGAAGATTATACATATTGATTCGGGTAAACTCATATTGTAGGGAGTTTCCCCTCCCTTTATACTATTATGCATTTCTATTGTATAATGTTGTTGATGATGAATATGTATGGGTTTTCATCTATATAAAGGATAAAGATAATACTTGGTAACAAAAAATAAACTAAGTATGGAATGTTAAGCGTAGTCTATAATCGTAAGTATTGGTGAAAAGAAAATGGTTGGTATTGCCGCACCTCGCTATAGTGCGGTTGGAAGAGTACCACCAGTGTAGGGGCATGACAAGTGGTATCAGAGTTGGTGAACTAAATCAAGGAGC
This sequence comes from Pinus taeda, assembly GCA_000404065.3. Lineage (NCBI taxonomy): Eukaryota > Viridiplantae > Streptophyta > Pinopsida > Pinales > Pinaceae > Pinus > Pinus taeda. Next base: position 68,238 of record APFE031321142.1, on the reverse strand, counting down.
TGATTCTACAAAGACCGAAGACTGGGCAGGGAGTTCAAGTTTTGTAGGTGACAGGTGGAATATCAGGGTGATTCAGGTGAATGGTGAAACAGGTTTAGCAGAGGTGAAGCTTTGTGCTTGGGCCAAGATGAACGACAAGATATGGTAGGTTTGGAAGAATGCAAAGGGAAGCTCTTGCTTACCTTATACAGGTTGAAGAGGATGAAAGAGGAGAACCCACGGATTTGAGATAAACTTGAAGTCTTGGAAAGGAATGTTGAAAACGAGCTTCTTCAAATTGGTTGGATAATGGAGTAGGATGAAGTTACAGATTGTGTTGACAAGGAAGAGGAAGCCATGATGATGGAAGATGTTGCAGATATGACCATGATGGAGGATAAACTTGAGATTGATCAAGTTTGACCAAGATCGTGCAGTTTGCAGACATGGATGGATGAGGATACTCACATGGAGGAGCATCATGACGATGAAGTGAGTACTTATACTTATGTTTTAGATGAGATTTTGGTAGATGAACCATATGCAGGGAAGGGCAAAGTTAGTTTTTCGATGTAAGGAAACATCTTACCATGGATGTCTATGATGATACCTTGTATGGAGAAGCAAGGATTGTTGATTATTGCAGGACTTGTTGGGGTTGTTTGTGACCTTATGATAGAAGGTACAAGGGCTCATGACAAGGGAGGAACATAATGATCATTGTGGAGGAATGGGTCATGCTTTAGTCACATGGAGAATTGGCTAAGTGCCAGGAAGGACTCATGGATAGATTGGAGGAGGGCGCACATTTGAGTGGTGATACTTGTGTGAACTTCTCATGGCTGAGACCAAGAGAGGAAGTCTTGGTGGAACCTTTAGTGGGGGAGCTATGATGGAAGGGACTCATGATGATGATGATATGGTTGGGTGACCAAGTTCACTAAACCGAAGATTGTAGACTTGGATGAGGATGACTGATTGTTGTGATGGGTTTACTTGGTTGGGCTACATGGGAAACTTAGTTCATGGACATTAGGTTGGAGACATGGAGCATGGCAGTCTTATGCAGGGACATTATGGATGAGCACTTGTAGAGGTGTCACTTATGGGCATCCAATGAGGAGTGCCAAGACGGGGGTGTTGTGCAGGTGGATTTGTTGATGTGACATGGAGATGTTTTTCTTATGAGCCGATGGGGATGATGTGCTCTCTTCTACAATAAGGTTGTGGACTTGGATGGAATTGTGAGTAGACTATGGAACATCATAGTGCATGGAGAGCTGAGGCATCTTGGAGGGAACTTTGTGCCGAGACTTGTATGCTTGCTGGGATGTTGGTTGAAGATGACTCATGGAGCTCATGATAACATGAGGTTGTGACTTTTGGAGACTTCATATATGGTGGACTTGGATGATCTGATGCATTGAGGAGCTGAGGTTAGAGACTTTGATGTAGGATGGGGTGCATACTTTCGAGTACATGTATGGTTGTGGGTTGGAAGAGTGACTTGATGTGGAGGCTCGATATGAGACACTTTGGAGTGATGGAGTTACAACGATGATGATGCCTTGGTGACAACACTTGGGCATGGGTTAAGCTGAGACTTAACCACTTTGACACATGGGAGATGAGACAGGTACATGCTTGTTTCTATGGTAGACTTGAGGGATGGAACATACAGATATGATGAAGATTGCTTCATGGACCTGGATGTGGCACATCGAGAGTTGGGAGTTTGATGAGATGATCTATTCACTTTGAGGAGATGGATGTTTTGCAGATGGATGATGATGTTGGGACAGATGCGACTGATTTCATGCAGCACATTGAAAACAAACATCATGGACAACATGTTGGAGATGAGATGGGGACTACTTCATGGACCTAGGCATGGCTTACATTTATATGGAGATGGATTCTTGATCGAGTTGATGATGTGATGGGATGTTCATAGAAACGACTGATGATGGCATGAGGATGTTTGCTCTCATGGTTTGAGTGTGACAGTTGGATTACCTACACAACTAGTTCAGAACATGGGGACCGGTAGTGCACAGAGATGTGCTAGCATTGTCTTGGAGTATCATGGCAGCAGTTCACATGAGGATGACACATGGTGAGGTTCATACGATATGTTGTAGTGGGCATGTAGCTTGAGATGGAGGGGCCAACCTTCCACAATGGAGAGCAGCATGTGGAGATTGCGATGAGATGGTTGATGATCATGGATTGAGATGATTTTATGATGTATGAAATACCGATGGGGAATATGCCTTTGTATGGATATCTTGGTGATAGATGGTTGTTGGGATGAGATATTGTCGAGGACAAAAATGAATCCAGGTGGCGGAGGATGTAAGGACTTTCGGTCCATGTGATGAGTAGGGTGACTCCATCATGCGAAGGACTTGTGAAAAATGTGAAGTGAAAGCCTTGGACGAGTTTATATATGCGATGGGTGAGTGTTGAGGTGGTGTCCCACGAGTTGGGCCTCTTGGGTGAGACATCACAATTAAATGAATCGGTTGGATGGTTGAACTAAGATCAGCTGGGTGACATGACCCACCAACCTGCCATATACATAGGCAGATGGTTTGTGGAGGCAAACCATCATTTGAGCATTCATACAATGAGCTGAGGTTGGAGTGCAAGTTAGGAGCAGGTTGAGAAGTGAGAGGGGTGCAGGGAGATGTGCCCACACTTCTAGTAAACTCACGCAGAAAACTCATTGAGGAAACTTATTCAAGAAACTCGGGTGAGGTTGTTCGGTCAGACTCGGGTGAAGTCGTCGAGCAACACGGGTGAAGTCGTGCGGGAGAACCGGGTGAGGTCATTCGAGCGAACCGTGTGAAGTCGTCAGACAACCCGGGTGAAGTCTTGTGGCGACTCGGGTGAAGTCGTCTGGGTGAAAAAGTTCGGGTGAAGACGTTCGAATGGACTTGAGTGAGTGGTGCAAAGGAGCAGGTGGACGTGTGAACAGGTGGCTGGGCGAGGGCGCACTATGCATGTCAAACAAAGAATCGTGTGAACAGGTGACCTAATTAGGGTGCATCATGCACAACAAAATGGTGGAAACAGTGAAGTGTTGGAGTTGTGAATGGAGGTGTGACTCGTGCAGAGGAACCTTTGTGTGGCGACTTGGTTACGACGAGGCACACCCAAGTTGGGAAAATGACACGATTGTGCAACGAGGTGAACGAAGGGTTGGTGAGTCATGCAGTGACTGTGTGAAGGTGCCAACAAGCTGGGAAACCAAGTTTTGCGAAAGTTGGAAATTTGGCTAAGTGTAAATTTGTGGTTTCCTAAGATTTAACTTGTACTTACAAAAGAAGGTTATACATATGGATTTGGGTAGACTCATACTGCAGGGAGTTTCCCCTCCCTTTATATTGTTGTGAATTTCTATTGTATAATGCTGTTGATGATGAATATGTATGGGCTTTCATTTGTATAAAGGATAAAGATAATAAAGATAATACTTGGTAAAAAAAAATAATCTGAGTATGGAATGTTAAGCGTAGTCTACAATCGTAAGTATTGGTGGAAAGAAAATGGTTGGTAGTGCCGCAGCTCGCTATAGTGCAGTCGGAAGAGTACTACCAATGTAGGGGCATGACACGTGCAAATGAGTTTACACAAATGCTCTCCCTTGACCTGCTTGAATGAGTTTACAAGGACGCCCTCGCCTGAACGACCTGCCCGAACAAGTTTACATAGATGCCCTCAAATTACTGCCTGAATGACCTTCCCAAACGAGTTGACACGGACACCCTCAAACAACACACCTGAATGAGTTTACACGGGTGCCCACACGACCGAAATGAAGGGACAAGGGAGAGCTAGGCAAACATGTTGCATGAACGTGCACAAAGCCCACCCCAAGTCACAACTTAGCATTTTTTATACTGGCTCATGTGCTCAGGTGTGCCCTCACACTGAACGACCCACCCGAATGAGTTTACACGAACACCTTCACCCAACCCTCCCGAATGAGTTTACACGAATGCCTTCACCCGACCCGCCTGAAAAAGTTTACACGAACACTCTTGCTCGACCCGCCCGACCCACATGAACGAGTTTACATGGATGCCCTCACCTAACCCACCTGAACAAGTTTACATGGTTGCCCTCAAATGACCCGCCCTAATGAGTTTAGACGGATGCCCTCAAATGACCCGCTTGAATGACCCGGTCGAACGTGTTTACACATATGCCCTCAAACGACCTGCTCCAACGAGTTTACATGGATTCCCTAGCCTAATCCACCTAAACAAGTTTACACGAACACCCTCACGTGACCCACTGACCTGCCCGAATGAGTTTACATGGATGCCCTTGCCCGACCCCCCCAAACAAGTTTACACGAACACCCTCACCTAACCTGCCTGACCCGCTGGAACAAGTTTACACAGATGCCCTCATCTAACCCGCCTAAACGACCTGCTCGAATGAGTTTACACAGACACCCTCAAATGACCCACCTGAACTATTTTACACGAATTCCCTCAAACGACCCGCCCAAATGACCCACCCTAATAAGTTTACACAGATGCCCTCAAACAACTCGCCTAAACGAGTTTACCTAGACGCCCTCAAATGAGCTGCCCAAACACGTTTACATGGGTGTCGACATGACCAAAATGAAGGCACAAGGGAGATCTAGGAAAACGAGCTGCATGAACATGCACAATGCCCACCACAAGTGACAACTTAGCATTTTTTATATGGGCTCGTGTGCCTAGGCACGCCCTCACACTTAATGACCCGACCAAACGAGTTTACACGAATGCCCTCAAACGACCCACTCGAACAAGTTTACACGAGTGCCCTCAAATGACCTGCTTAAACGAGTTTACATGAACGCCCTCAAATGACCCACCCGAACTAGTTTACACAGACGCCCTCAAATGACCCGCTCGAACGATTTTACATAGACACCCTCGAACGACTTGCCCAAATGAGTTTACACGAATGCCCTCAAACGACCCACCTGAATGAGTTTACATGGACTCCCTCAAACAACCTACCTGAATGAGCTTACACAGACGCCTTCAAGTGACCCGCCCGAACAAGTTTACACTGACGCACTCAAATGACCTACCCGAACGAGTTTACACAGATGCCATCGAACGACCTACCCGAATGAGTTTACACAGACGCCCTCGAATGACCTGCCCAAACGAGTTTACATGGATGCCCTCAAATGACCCACTTGAATGAGTTTACATGGATTCCCTCAAACGACCCGCCTGAACGAGTTTGCATGGGTGCCCACACTACCAAAACGAAGGCACAAGGGAGATTCAGGGAAACGAGCTGCACAAACGTGCACAAAGCCCACCCCAGCTCACAACTTAGCATTTTTTATACAGCCTCGTGTGCCCAGGTGCACCCTCACAATGAATGACATGACCAAACGAGTTTATGTAGGTGCCCTCAAATGACCCTCCCCAATGATTTTACATGGAAAATGACCTGCCTGAATGAGTTTACATGGCAAACGACCCACTCGAACAAGTTTACATGACCGCCCTCAAATGAACCACCCGAACGAGTTTACATGGGCACCCTCAAATGACCCACCCAAATGCGTTTACATGAGCGCCCTCAAACAACCCGCTTGAACGAGTTTATACATGTGCCCTCAAACGACCTGCCCAAATGATTTTACAACCTGAACAATTTTGTAACCCTGCCCAATCAGTTGGGGTTTCCATGGGTGCACAACCTGAACAAAATTTTGGGTTTCCATGGGTGCACAACCTGAAAGAAATTTTGGGTTTCCATGGGTGCACAACCTGAATGAAGGCACAAGGGAGCATCGGGCAAATGGGTCGCACGAATGTCTAGAAGGCAGATGGGGGGTCATAGCTTAGCATTTTTGGAACTGCCATGTGTGCTCGAGCACCCATGCACGGTATGAACCAACCTACCGAATGAAATTTGGAGTTTCCATGGGTGCACGACCCAAACAAAGGCATGAGGGAGTGTCAGTAAAATGGGTTGCACGAACTTATAGAATGCACATGGGTAGTCACGTCTTAGCATTTTTTGCATGAACACATGTTCCCAAGCACGCACACATGGCACAGCAAGACTCGACCCAACTCGACTAAATGTGTTTGCACTGGCACCCACACATAATACGACCTAACCCACTAGAATGAAATTTGGGGTTTCCATATGTGCACAACCCAAAGAAATTTGGGGTTTCCATGTGTGCATGAAATGAACAAAGGCATGAGGGTGTGTAGGGAAAATGGGACCCACAAACGTACAGAAGACACACGGGTGGTCATGACTTAGAATTTTTGGCACGACCAAGTGTGCCCGGGCACCCACACACGGTATGGCACAACCCAACCTGCCCTGGGCGAGCTGACCCAACCCGCCCAAATGAAATTTGGGGTTTCCATGGGTGCACGACCCGAACAAAGGCATGAGGGAGAGTAGGGAAAATGGGCCATACGAACATGCAGAAGACAGATGGGCGGTCATGACTTAGCATTTTCGACACGGCCACATGTGCCTAGGCACCCACACATGGCACGACACGACATGACCCGACCCGCCCAAAGGAAATTTGGGGTTTGAATGGGCGCACGACCCGAACGAAGGCACGAGGGTAGGAATATCTTTGACTCTAATACATAAATATACCTGGTGTAACATGCCCTTAAGGTCTTCAACATTTTACTTTGACTCTTCGACTCAACAATAACAATTTAACATGTGTTAGGCCTATTTAAATGAGCAGGAAACTCAATGATAAATATATATA
>APFE031321142.1:48064-61122 GCA_000404065.3 Pinus taeda | reverse complement strand
AATACAAATATCAAAGCTACATTTATCAAGACCAAACCCAGTTACACTTCAACACCCCCTCTTAACTAGGGAGGTATTCATAAATCATTACAAGGTGTTTGGCTATTTTTTAATCTTGAATAATTCACATAAGAGAAACTGGATTGGAAACCCATCTGTTATAGCATCATATTAGCCAACATTGTTCATAGCAAGGCCTTGACTAACAACTTTATCTCTCATAATATCAAAGCACAAAGTTGGCGAGGCCAATGGTTTATAAACACCTTAGTCATTGTCTCTCAAGGTACATACCCACCTAGGTGTTCTCTGAGTATGACCTTCTAGGACAATTCTTGTCTTGGGTTCCCAACCCTCAAAGAATATCGCTCCTCTTGCCTACATTTTCCTTGGATGCCCTACACATCCTCAAAGAGAATCAGATGCCAGATGATTAGCCAACCCTCCCATTCTTTCTTGCCAAGTGAAGACAAGAATGTTGTGTCTATCTCTTCCCCTTGATTGAGGAAGACATGCCCAAGTTTCCTCTGACAAGGAACTTGCCCAAGCTCCTTCATAGTTGGGAACTTGTTAGAACTCCCTCTTAGCTAGGGACTTGTCCATTCATCAACAACGTCTTCTTTGTGGGTCCTTCAGATGCTTGATCTCCTTATTTCCTTCGATGTCATGAAGTCTTTGTTTGAAATTCTACTTGGCAGGGTACCAACCATCGATCACTTTCCCTCCTGGTTTGTCATGTCTCTGCTCCCTTCATGGAAACTGGCCTTCTTGATATATATCAGGTCCTTTTTGTCATCTATCTATTCCTTTGTCATCTTTTCTATCCTTCATAATATTTATCACATGGATGCTTAGTTGTACTTGCTTGTTCCCATACTTTTATTTAGTGTCCCTTCATGACTTCATCGTGATATTGCTTCAACATCAAATGGTGCTTTTGTTGGATGGCCTCTTCATCATGACATATTTGTAGAGTTGAATTGATTATCTGCACCTTACTATCTCCAAGGCCTTCGTAGGTGTCAAGGGCCATTTGATCTTTTTCTTCCTTTGTAAGAGTTCCCATGCCTTCTTTCGAGAGATGTTGAGGAACCTTGTCAAAGAGTTATTCTTTGTGACCATGATGTTATTCCCATGCTTGATCTCTTTCTTCATTTTCTTCTTCTTGGATTGATTAGTCAACCACCTTATACTGCTTATGGGAGCACTTATTCATGTTGACATTTACTCCATTGTAATAAATGCCTCCAAGCATATCATTGGTGAAAGAGATCCTTTTATTCTTGATCATGATTCTATAACTTTTCCCATGACCCACTATATATGATGACATGACTTAAACTTTGATGCATACATACATCATTTTGATTATGCTTTTGTCATCTTGGCTTTATTTGATAGTTCTCCTCGACTGGTGTAGCCTTTCTTGCTTCATATTTTCTCTCTTGTATATCATCCTTTCCTAAATCCCATAAATGGGACTCCCAATGATACATCTACCCCCTTATGTACAAGCCTTATTTTGAAGATTCTATCAAAGGATCTTGAAGAACCTTACCTTGCAAATGCTTCTTCCTTTGATGATGGAGGCCTTCTAAGAATTTTGATCATGATCAATCATTTTTTCATTGTGGATGAGACCCTATAATAGGTATGCTCCTTCTATGTGAATATCTTGAGCTATATCTACACCATGCTCCTATATTCTAGAAGATATCTCTAACCACACACTATGTTCTATTTCTATATGCTCCTATACTACTCAAACATTTGAAAGAAGACTTTAAGAAAATAGGTTGACTTAGTCATAGGAGGATCTTCCTTCTTTTGCTTCTTGTCGTCTTCTTTCGCTTCCTGAGTTACATGAGCTTCTTCCCTTTTTCTCTTGTTGTTGTTGTCCTTCTTAAGTTTAGGACAATCCCTTTTGTAGCGTCCATATTCTTGGCATCCAAATCATTGGACTTTGGACATGTAGTGGTCCCCACCAATTTGTTACTTTCCTTGCAAAAAGACATTGAGGTATACTCCAAAGGGGCCATATACTTACTTGATAGAGTTTGAGATGTAGTGAACTTGCTTTATTCTTGAAGAATTGATGGCTTGCCTTCCTTAGATCTTGATGTTCTTCAAGTTGCTTTCTTCAAATGGCCTTGCTTGATGACTTGACTTGTAGTGCCTTTCATTTTTCAAGATGGTGTAGCTTGATGTAGGTCCTTCTTTGATTTCTTCTTCTTGTAGGTGCCTTTATACAAGGTGTTTCTTCTTGCTTTGTAGTCTTCCATGATGAATGATAGATGGTAGACCTTCTTGTACTTGATGTGATTGAGACTTCTTGGCATAATGCTTCAACCTTACAGATGTTCTTGAGATTCCCTTTCCTTGATGTGTCACCTTAGCTCCAATACCACATTGAAGAATTTGGGGAAATGGGGTATAGCAAGATTATTCTAGACTTGATAACAATTTGTGAAGCTCTTTTACAATTTATCTTGTTATCTTAATCTTCTTCTCTTCTTATTAATGCATGTGTGTTTACTTCATCAAACTGGTGCCAAAAACATAAGAACAAGAACACAAGATGTTGGCTCCCTACCAGGGAAAAACCTCTCTCTCTCTCAGAGAGGAAAACCCTTTTGTAAATTTCTCTTATTGAAGCTTCTTATTGGTCATTGTGAAGCCCTAGACCCTTGATAATAATATCCTCCAAGAACAAGTCAAGTCCTTCTTCCTCTGTGCACTTTGTTTCTTCAGTACTTTGTTCCTTGACACTGTGTCCTCCTTTCAACTTTTGATAGTCCTTGGTGGACTAGATCTAGAAGGGACTCCAACCTTTCATCATTAACAAGATCCTTTACCAATGAAGAAACCTTCATTCTCTTAACCAACCGAGCCTTCTTCTTGATGTGAGGTTGCAAACTCGATGTACACCAAGTTTACTACACCTGGGGTGATTTCCATCACGATGAGACATGGAAACCCCAAATTTCCTGCACTTGGGAGGCTTTCGACAAGGCGGAACATGGAATCACGAGTTCCCCGCAATTTGGCGAATTTTGTCAAGGAGGGACTGGGAGACCCCATGTCATGCTCCTATCCTAGTGGTAGTATTTCAACCACACATAAGCAGGTGTGGCACCGCCGTAATTTTTCCTTTTACCAATACTTTAGTACACAGTCTGTGCCTACTTCAACACTCAGTCAATTTTCCAATAAGTGTTCTTAACAATGCAGCGAAAATAACTTACCATCAGCTTATCTTCTTAAATTATTCTTTCAACCCGTCGTGTCATGTGGTTGTGCTGTACTACCTGCAACCTACATGACACAACTCCACACCTGAACTATGAACCTCTCCACTCAACTTTCCATTCCGCGACGCCCAAACTCTGCCCATCGGTGTGGTCCATAGTGAGGGTGCATGGCCCGCACGCAGCGCGGCCTTCCTACCCGGTTGGTAACCCGCCCTATTATGACTGTTTGTACTACCAAGTCTGACCCCCCCACTGTAATCTGCCCGCTTGTGCGAACCTCTTACTTGTATCCTTCTCTTCCTTCTATTTTCGCCCAACTCCTTCCTTCACACTTGTTCTGTGATGTGGAAGTTTAATTTGATGTCGCTTTGTCGAACACCATCCTCCTTAATTCTACGCATCCTTTCACCCAAGGGTCATGTCTCTCAGGGATAAAAACGGTCGACTCCATCAACATGCATGCCTGGCTGACCTGCCACATAATGTCGACACACCCCATTCCAATGAACCGTTGCATCCCTTCATGTGCATCGTCGCACCCATGGGTCAGCTTCAACACTTAGTAGATTACACTCGTCGCCGCATGTCACACACCTACCTGCATCCTAAATTGTCTCCACATGGTCACCTCTTTCATGTGGGCATCCAACAAGGGTCACCCACGCGCTTTCTACCGGTGAATCACCCATCGTGCACATATCAAAGGGCGTGCGCCATGCCCAACATGGCGCACCCGCTATGATTGCACCCATTACCATCATGCATAAGAGAATGCTATGCCAAGTCTTTGCATATAACCAAACGCTCACCCGAGTTTCATATAACCAAATGTGAGTGCTCGTACTATGGGTTCAATCTTTTGACTCTTCCAGGCGCTTCTAACTCGAATACCTAACACCCCAGGCCCCGCCTGTACATGGTAGAGGTTTTTGACGTGATGGGACATGGAAACCCTATATTTCATGCACTTGGGTAGCTGTCGTCATAGCGAGGCAAGAAAACCCCACTTTTCCCACACTTGGACGACTCCCATCGCAATGAGGCATGGAAACCCCAAGTTCCAGAGACAGACCAGGCAAGCGGTTTCCACCCCGCCGCAAAATGGAAACCCCGAGTTTGCAAGACTTTGGTAGTTCTTCATTGTTCCACAACATGGAAACCATGAGTTCCATAAACTTGGGTGATTTTGGTCATGTTGCGACATGGAAACCCGAGTTCCCCACACTAGGGCTGCAGTTTTCACCCTACCGGGAGATGGAGACCCTAGAGGTTCCTGGAGTTAGTTGTTTCCCTCATGCCATGAAATAGAAGCCCTCGGGTTCCATGAACATGGGTGATTATCTATCATTATACGGCATGGAAATCTGAGTTCTCTGCACCGAGCTCATGGTTTCTATTCGTGGTAGGACATGGAAGACCCCGAGTTTCCCATAATTGGGCGATTTCCATCATGCCATGAAATGGAAAGCCCGTGTTCGGTAGACTTGGGCGGTTGTTCCTTGTCATGTGATGACATGGAAACCTGAAGCTCCCTAAGCATGGGTAGTTGTTCCCTATCACGCGATGACATGGAAACCTAAATCTCCCCAGACTTGGGCGATAGTTTTAGCCACAGCGCGAGTGAACCTCGCATTTCCCAGACTTGGGTAGCAATTTTTTTCATGATGCGAAATGGAAACCCCATGTTTCCACTGATATGGGTAGTAGTTTCCATCGTGCCATGAAATGGACACCTCGTGTTCCCCAGACTTTGGCGGCTTTTTGTCACCCCATGACATGGAAATCTGAAGTTCCATAGACTCTCGGGCGATTCCGGGTGTGTCGCAACATGGAAACCCCAGGTATCCCAGACTTGGGTGGTTTCCATCGGTGGTTCTGGCCGTGCCGCGACATGGAAACCATGAGTTCCCCAGACTTGGGAAGTGGTTCTAAAACACCCCAAGTTCCCTAGACTTGCGTGCTGGTTTGCATCATCATGGAAACTCCAAGTTCCCTATCATTGGGGCATTGTTGAAAACCCTGCATTTACATCGTGCCATAAAAGGTGGAACCCACGGTTCCATCAAGGGTGGGACATGGGAACCCTAAGTTTCCCCATACTTGGGTACCGCCAGCTTTGGTTGTGGCGCAACATGGAAACCCTAGGTTTCCTAGGCTCGGGCATTAGGGTGCTACATGGAAACCCCAAGTTTCCCCAGGTTTGGGTGCCGCTGATTTCGATCATTATGTGACATGAAAACCCCAATTTTTGTAGGCTTGGGTGCAAGGGCACGACATGGAAACCCCAAGTTTCCCTAGGCTTGGGCGCTGCTAGTTTCAGTCGTGGCGTGAAATGGAAACCCCAAGTTTCCCTAGGTTTGGGCACTGGGGCACGACTTGGAAACCCCAAATTTTTGGCATAACATGGAAACCCCAAATTTTTTGCACCGGGCAGAAGCCCCAAATTTGAGGCGCTGAGTGGAAACCCAAAATTTTGGGTGCAACATGGAAACCCAAAAATTTTTTGTGTCGGGTGGAAGCCCCAAATTTTAGGTGTTGGGTGGAAACCCCAAATTTTGGGCACGACATGGAAACCCCAATTTTTTTTGCACTGGGCGAAAGCCCAAAATTTTAGGTGTCGCATAGAAAACCCAAATTTTTGGTGTTGAGGCACGGCATGGAAACCCCAATTTTTCCCATGTTTGGGCGCCTTTTTTGTTGCAACATGGAAACCCCAAATTTTGGGCGCTAGGGTGTGACATGGAAACCCAAAAATTTTGGGTGCTAGGGCGCAACATGGAAACCCAAAAATTTTGGCTACCGGAGCATGACATGGAAACCCCAATTTTACTAGGCTTCAGTGCCTTTTCCGTCGCATCGTGGAAAGCCCAAATTTCCCACCCCCAAGCAATAAAAAATTGTTGTCTGGAGGAAAAGGAAAAGGCGCGAGAGCGGGAGGGCTGTCCAGATTTGTTTGTGACAAGAGCGAAGCTCTGAATCGAGGCGACCAAGGGATGAATCTTAGTGGATTTTGGTAGCAAGGCCATTTTTCCACTTAAAATACCACATCACATATTTAAGTCATTTGCAAAGGATTCTTCTCAACGACTGTTTGGAATTGAACTTCAAAGCTACCCCGACCGAGATGCTTCACGGTCGTGGTTTGCAAATGACATGGGCCCCTTGGGGCGACAAAGCGATGCCCCTACTGCGGGTCGAGATACAGTCCAAGAGTGATATGTGCTGCTTCTAGCGTGGATTCTAAGTTATAGGCATTCAGTCATAATCCGACACACGATAGCTTCATGCCACTAGCTTTTCAACCAAGCGCAATGACCAATTATGTGAATCAATAGTTCCTCTCATACTAAGTTGAATTACTATTGCGGTGCGATTCATCCGTAGGGTAAAACTAACCTGTTTCATGACAGTCTAAACCTAGCTCACGTTCCCTATTGGTGTGTGAATAATCCAGCACTTGGTGAATTCTACTTCATAATGATAGGAAGAGCCGACATTGAAGGATCATAAAGAAATGTCCCTATGAATGCCTGGCTTCCACAATTGAGTTATCCCTGTGGTAACTTTTCTGACACCTATAGCTTCAAATTCTGAAAATCTAAAGGATCGATAGGCGATGCTTTCACATTTGTATTCGTACTGAAAATCAAAATCAAATGAGCTTTTACCCTTTTGCTCCACATGAGATTTCTGTTCTTGTTGAGCTCATCTTAGGACACTTGCGTTATCTTTTAACAAATGTGCCACCCCAGCCAAACTCCCCACTTGATAATGTCTTCCACCTGGATCGACCCGCCAAAACATGCCTTAAGGCCAAAAATAGGGGTAGTACCCCATCTCTGCCCCACGGAATAACAAAAATAATGTTAAAAGTAGCAATATTTCACTTGCGCTGAAAATGGCTCCCACTTATTCTACACCTCTCAAGTCATTTCACAAAGTCGGACTAGAGCCAAGCTCAACAGTGTCCTCTTTCCCCGCTGATTCTACCAAGCTCATTCCCTTAGTTGTGGTTTCACTAGATAGCAGACAGGGAAAGTGAGAATCTCATTGATCCATTCATGTGTGTCACTAATTAGATGACGAGGCATTTGGCTACCTTAAGAGAGTCACAGTTACTTGTGCCATTTACGCGTGCTTGGTTGAATTTATTCACTTTGACATTTATAGCACTCGGCAGAAATCACATTGCATCAGCATCCATAGGGACCACTGCAATGCTTTGTTTTAATTAAACAGTCAGATTCCCCTTGTCCAAACTAGTTCTAAGTCGACTGTTCGACGCTTAGGGAAAAGCCCTCAGCAGGGGGCATTCTACACTTGTAGCCCAATCAGCACATGACTGCCTACCCTCAACGTGAGAGCAGCTCAGGTAGACTACTGATAGCCCACGAGTTGAGTCCATAGACCCCTAGGCCTAGCCCTTAGAGCCAATCCTTTTCTCGAAGTTACAGGTCCATTTTGCCGACTTCCCTTACCTACATTGTTCTATTGACCAGAGGTTTTTCACCTTGGAAACCTCATGTAGTTATGAGTACGACCAGGCATGAATGGTAATTGGTCCTCTAGCTTTTCAACGGCCACTGAGGACACACCAAACACCGCAAGATGTGCGGTGATCTTCCAGCTGTTGGACCCTATCTCCGCGTGAACCGATTCCAAGGTGGGCAAGCTGTTAAAAAGAAAAGATAACTCTTCTTGGGGCCCCTGACAACGTCTTCAGATTTCCTAATGTTGCCACCCACCTCCATGTCCCAATTCGAGAATATTAACCCAATTCCCTTTCGATGCTTGTGTAGAGTGCACCCTTGATAGAATGCTTCCCCATCTCTTAGGATCGACTAACCCATGTCCAAGTGTTGTTCACATGGAACCTTTCCCCACTTCAATCTTCAAAGTTCTCATTTGAATACTTGCTACTACCAGCAAGATCTGCACTGGGGGCCGATCCACCCAAGCTCACGCCCAAGGTTTCTCAATGACCCCCATGTCCTACTACTCATCGAAGCTAGGCAATTGCTCTGACAGTCGAGTATAGGTTGTGCGCTTTAGTGCCATCCATTTTTGGGGCTAGTTGATTCAGTAGGTGAGTTGTTACACACTCTTTAGTGGATTTTGACTTCCATGACCACTGTCCTACTATCTTAATCAACCAACACCCTTTGTGGGATCTAGGTTAGTGTGTAATTTGGCACCGTAACTCGACTTTCAGTTCATCCCACATTGCTAGTTCTACTTACCAAAAATGGCCCACTTGGAGCTCTCAATTCCACAGCGTGGCTCAATGGAGCAGCTGCACCTTCTTACCTATCTAAAGTTTGAGAATAGGTCGAGGGCATTATGCCCCTGATGCCTAATCATTTTCTTTACCCGATAAAACTCGCATGTGAGCAGCTCTCCAACTATCCTGAGGGAAACTTCGTAGGAAACCAGCTACTAGATGGTTCGATTAGTCTTTCACCCCTATACCCAAGCTAGATGAATGATTTGCATATCAGTATCGCTACAAGCCTCCACCAGAGTTTCCTCTGGCTTCGCCCTGATCATGCATAGTTCACCATATTTAAGGTCCCAATAGGTGTTCTCGCACTTGAACCCTTCGCATAATCTCAAGGTCGGTCGATGATGCACCCCCCTAGAGAGGGGATCCTTCCCATCAACTTTCTTGCACCTTGTAGGTTTTCAAACCCACAGACCCGCACACATGTTAGACTCCTTGGTCCGTGTTTCAAGACGGGTCAAATGGAAAGCCTGCCAACCAACATCGTGAGTGCATAGGTGCACATGGCCCACAATAAGGGTGCATGCTTCATTCCTCAACCACCACAATGAAAAACTGATAGGCAGTAATCCACTCCCGCTTGTGACAACGCAATAGCCCGTGTTGGTTTTCACCTCAAGTCGAGTGGTGGACTAGCCTGAGCCATTCCACATCCGACCGAGACGCATCGACAACCTCCATCCGCTTCCCTCCTGGCAATTTCAAGCACTCTTTAACTCTCTTTTCAAATTCCTCTTCATCTTTCCCTCATGGTACTTGTTCGTTATTGGTCTCTTGTCTGTATTTAGCCTTGGAAAGAATTTACCACCCAATTAGGGTTGCATTCCCAAACAACCCGACTCGTCGACAACGCCTCGTGATGTAGCAAGGTCCCGGCCTAATGGGGCTATCACCCTCTCAGGCACCCCCTTCCAAGGGACTTGGACCAGGTCCAAGGCTGAGGACGCTTCTACATACTACAATTTAGGCGATGCTGCTGCTCGATTTTCATGCTAGGGTTTTCCCAGTTCACTCGTCGCTACTGGGGAATCCTTGTAAGTTTATTTTCCTTCGCTTAATTATATGCTTAAACTCAGTGGGTGTTCTCTCCTAAGTTGAGGTCGCAAAGTTGGAGCTAAATTCACCCTACTCGATGGGAGGACAAGAGAGAGAAAAGAAAGTTTGAGCGATGCCACACTAAGCCCACATCATCTAAGGTCGACTGCCCATCCAAGGGAACAAGATCATAGCTCACCGATACATGCCATGAAACATCAGTTAAGGTATTGCTGCCAAGCGCATTGCATTGGGCATGGATGACCAACTTCGCTACTCCCTAACATGTTGCAAGGAGCACGTTTGAATGGGATGTGATGCCTAGACAAACGTGCCCTTGACAAAGGCCTTGAGAGCAAATTGCATTCAAAAACTCGATGATTCACGGGATTGTACAATTCACACTAAGTATTGCATTTCTCTACATAATTCATTGTAACAAGAGCTGAGATATCTGTTTCCAAGAATTGTTTCCATGTATTAATGAAAAATTCGCCACAACACTGAATAGGGGCACCCCCCACAACAAATGTAAGGCTAAGGGCCAAAAGGAGGAAAGGAAGAAAAATGCATGAAAGAAAGAGAAAAAAAGGTGTCTAACCCCCTCATAGGAGGAAGCTCAAACAAAGAACAATCTCCCCGAGCCCCATGCCTTCACAAAAAGGGGGGAAATTCATGGAATAACAATCGAGAAGGACTAGGGTTGCCACCCGAGAGATCACACTGCTTTTAATCCTTCCCGAACACCAGTCCACAATAATTCCCCCTTTTAGGAAGAAGGGAAGAAAACAAGGTGAAATAAATAGAGATCAAACGTGGTTACCGGCTCACAATGGGAGGCTCAAACAAAGAACAAGCCTCTTAAGCCCCATGCCTTCACAAAAAGGGGCAAATTGAAGGGGATGACGATCGCGAAGGACTAGGGTGGCCACCCCGGTAGCTCGCACTGCATTCCGTCCTTCCCGAACACCAATCCACAACAATCACACCTTTTCTCCATAAAGCTAGGGCCAAAAGGAAGAAGGGAAGAAAACAACATGAAAGAAAGGGATATCAACCATGGATACTGGATCACAAGGGGAGGCTTCAAACAAAGAACAAGCTTCCCCAACCCTGTGCCTTGGAAAAAAGGGAGAAACTGTAGGGGATGACAATCGAGAAGGACTAAGGTGGCCACCTCATGAACTCGCACTGCTTTTCATCCTTCTCGAACACCAATCCACAACAATCCAACCTTTTCTCCATAAACCTAGTGGCCAAAAGCAATAAGGGAAAAAAACAACATGAAAGCAAGAGATATCAAACATGGCTACCTGCTCACAAGGTGAGGCTCAAATAGAGAACAAGCTTCCCAAACCCAGTGACTTCTCAAAAAGGGGGGAACTATAGGGGAAGGTGATTGAGAAGGACTAGGGTGGCCACCCTAGGAACTCACACTACTTTTTTTCCTTCCCAAACACCAATCCAAAACGATCCCACCTCTTCTCCATAAAGCTAGGGGCAAAAGGGGGAAGGGAAGAAAACAACACCAAAGAAACAAAGATCCCAAGAAAAGAGAGAATCTCAATAACACGCCGAGTAGATGTCCGCTAACCAAAAAGAAATCTAATAAGGCACCCAATCAAAAAGCATCCCACCTCTTCACACCCTCCCACATACATTACAACACAACACCCTTTCTAGCTTACAACATAACAAACAAAAATCAAACAACCAAGCAAATAAATCACAACCTAAGCTTGACTGCTAGAAAAGACAAGGGTGATGATGAGACTAGTGTCTAGAGCATGCTACTGAGAGGTAAACAACCCCCCAACCTGGCACAAGGTTTCAAATGACAAATAGACTACTAATAACAAACCCACCCTGCTATTGCGCCCCTCTGTGTACAAAACAACCAACAACATTTCCAGCGAGAAAGTCAATGGAGGTCAAGAATCAAACTCCAAAGAGGAGTTGTCATGGGCTGACACTCAATGGTGGAGAAAGCCACGGGCCACAAATACATCGATGGTTCAAGGCCACTAAAGAGAGGGACATCCACAAAGTGCACACCACGAAACAAAGATATGACCAAGTCCCACAAAAAACTCATAATCGAAAGGGAGGAACAACGACACAACCCACTACTTATTTTTCCCTTAGAAGGGTAGTGGCTCAAGAGAGGACAAGGAATTCCCTTGACAACAAATGTATGAGATAAGATTGCCACCCTCATGCCCATTAGCGGAGAAAAAATTTGTGATCTCGATGGAGCTCAAACCGAGGGAGGGGTTTTTCATTACCTAGACACTCAACCCTTCCGCGAGGGCATGTCGAGGAATGGTAAAGAGGACTAGGGTAGCCAGCCCAATGGGTTGAACCACTCTTCATCCATCCCATACTGACCCCACCCCAAACATTTCCCCTCACGGAAGGTTTGAGCTACCAGGTGCATGTGCAACCACTTCCTTGACCCAACCACGAGCAAAAAAACTCACCCAAGCAACATATCAACCGTCGCTGCCTTTTCGAGAGAACTAGCTATGGAAGCCCACACCATTGGCCCATGCCTTCCAATGAAAAAAAGATCGAGCACCGCCGCTATGAATGAGTCTAAATTTATCCATCATATTTCCCAAGCACCTCAACTGCAACAACCATGCCCAGCCGAACAGATCGTCGAAAGGGCTCCCAAGAAACAAGCTTTAGAACCCGCTACAGAAACACATTGGGGGAAAGAAAAACAAAGGATGGGTGGGACAAGCACAAGCATGGCTTGCAAGCACACACATGAGAAAACAAGCATTAGCTCAAGACAAGCAACCAATAATTTTCCTACCAAACACTAAACCCGCTCCCCTAGAGACACACCACACAGTCCCACATTGCGAACGAAACCCAACCAACCCAAATCGAAAAAGAAAATGCCTACTATCAATGATCCTACTGTAGTTTCAACTATGGTAACCTTGTTACGATTTCTCCTTCCTCTAAATGATAAGGTTCAATGAACTTCTCACAACATCGACGACGGTGAACCACCATCATCGACGCAATCCAAAAAATTCACCAGATCATTCAATTGATAGGAGCGACGAGAAGTGTGTAAAAAGGGTAGGGACAGAATCAACATGAGTTGATGACATGTGCATAAAAGGAATTCCTCATTGAAGACCAATAATTGCAATGGTCTATCCCCATCATGATGCAATTTGAGAATATTTCTCGATCCTCTCGAACCAGGAAGAAAAACTCATTGGCTACATCAGTGTAGCATGCGTGCAGCCCAGAACATTTAAGGGCATCATCTCATGCGGAAAGAGTTATTTTTGCGGACAAACCTAACCTCCGTACGACTCTAAGACTCTCTAGTGACAAACAAACCAAACAAGAGCAATCCTTCTCTAAACATACATTATTCTATGAGAAACCAACTGTTTTCCGATCTTACCTTAGGTCCAATGCTTGTTGTAGCAGTCCAGCCTTGCTGATCCAGATGAGCTCCTCCT
>APFE031321142.1:0-13239 GCA_000404065.3 Pinus taeda | reverse complement strand
TCCCTATCTGAACGATCAATTCAATAATGTGGGCAGGCTATTGCTGGACATGATAGCCTATGTATTGGGGTACCAAAGCAGTGAGCATGTGGACAGAGGCATGCTAGCAATGCTGTCTGTTTATAGCCCATATCAACCCCCTACCAAAAAGTACAACTTTGCCAAATTCATAGCCAACAGGATCCATGATCAGCTAACCAAAGTGGACAGACAGGGGGTCTTCAGGTATCCAGCCTACCTTTACCATATGTTCATGTATTATCACTCTAAAGCCTTCCCATGCTATGTCAGAAGGCTGGACCATACAGGGGAAAGAAGATCTGTTATCTTCTGGACCTCAGTCTATCACAAAGTCACAAATTCACCCTATACCTATTGTGAATTTGTTGACCAGTTTGTCTACCCAGTCTGCTGCATGTTGATGAAGTCCCCACCTCCCAAAGTATCCAATGAGATAAAGAAAGCTCTGCAGCTTTCCAAGAAAAACAAAATAGGTGACTGGTACCTATATGAGCACCATACAGTCTTCAGGATCTATGGATGTGAGGTCTGCCCATATAGGCTCCCAAGATATGTGCCAATGAGGTTATTTGCACTTGAATATTACAGACAATTGATTCAATCAGACCTTACCCACTTCCATGGCTCTAAGAAAAAGGCTCACCTCAGCTTCAAGAGTGAAATGGGCCCTTTCATTATGAATAGGAAGGAAGGATGGGAGGACGCAGATCTGATCCTGAAGGACAAATACAAGCTATCTTATAGCTTTCGGTGGGTCCCTTATGACCCTCAAGGAGTCATCTCGGCTAGGAGAACTAAGTATAGGCTCCTAGCCATTAAGCATTGCCAATACCCTCACATAGAACAATATGCCAATCTGCAAGAGTGGCAACCAGATACTCTGGCTGAGAGTTTAACTGAGGAGGAGAGAATGCTTAAGAATGTAAAGGAGCTTGAAAAAACTATTGACCTAGATTATGTGCAGCAGGTACCCTTCAGATTACCTTACTCAGTAGGACAAGGGACCTCAGCAACAAAGACTGCACCTCAAGCACCTACCACATCAGCATTAGCCATGGATAAAGGCAAAGGCATACTAGGAGCAGAGGATGAGCTGATAAAGGAACAGCAACCTGAGCAACAGGCTCAACAGCAAACTGAGCAGCAGAAAGAGAAGGAAACAGAGAAGGAAAAGGAAAAGGGAACAGAGCAAGAGGCTCAGATGGAGACAGAACAGCAAACAGGGCAGCAGCAAGAACAAGTGGAAAAACCACAAAATGGGCAGCCAGAGACCCCTGCATTACAAACTCCTCCACCTCAAACGCAGCAGTCAAGTGCCCCAGTCTTACAGACCCCGGCACATGAAGAAAGGGGAGTTAAAAGACACAGAGAAGAGTCCACTCCTCTCAGTGGACCTTCAGACCAGCCAGAGGCCAAAAGGCAAAGGGCAGATTCCCCTGAAGTAGAAGACATCACTGATGATGTCTCAAATATTGCAAAAGATAAGGAGAGCAGCCAGCAGACAGGAACGAGCTCCTTTCAGCAGGAGCAAAACTTACAAGTCAGCTTGGAGGTGGCCTCCCAATCCCAGCAGAGCAAGAAGCCTAAGAGCACCAAGGCTTCTTTTATAGAAATTAAGGCTCAAAATGAGCTATTAAGGCAGGAGGTGTACAAACAATTCATAGATGCTACACCGGCCATGCAAGAAAGGCTGATGTCAGTCTATGACATCCAACAAGAAAAGATGATCTTCAGCCACTTTAAACCCAAGGGGCCGCAGCCTAAAAGTGCTGCAGATTTTATCAAGACAAGGGTGGAGGTCCTGGCCAGCAATATACATCCAATGGACCAAATTGAACTCCACAATCAGGCTGGAGAAATGGTATATGCCACCCTAGTGGAGAAGGCCACATTGGCCTATGAGCTGAAGGAATCGTTGAAAAATACCAACACTCAGCTAGATGTGGAAAGGATGTCCTCCAAAGCCAAGGACAACAGAATAAAGTCACTGGAGGACATTATTGTTGACCTAGGACATGATCTTAATGATCCAACAGGAGTCAAAGCCCTCATGAAGAAAAAGGATGATGACCTCAAGGCACTAAAGAAGAGATTAAAGCTGCTGTTATCACCTAGGTTGTTCTCTTTGACTCATAAGAGAATACGGCCGGGGTAACCACTAACCAATCTTTGGGCTACAGCTTCTAGCCCAGCTGCAGTCAGAGAGGGCTCTCTCTATTAGTTTTGTCACTGCTCTCAGTGAAAGTCTTAGGCTAGTTATGAGGTGAGTTTTTTGGTTGTTTTTGTATGTTTGGTTGGGAGTATGCTTCTGATTCCTTTAAAGTATATCAGTAGGCAAGATTAATCCATTGGGCAATGGGGTCTAGGACTGTTTTCTCTTGAAACCTTGATTTTGAGAGGAACAAAGCTACAGGGCCTGTGTGCATTTCATGAAACAAACTGTAAATAGTGAGCATGAGGTGAATACAACTAGTAATGAACAAACAAGATTTCCTTACTTAGGCTGTATATTTGTGGACGAGGCTTGTTATCCTAGGAGCAGTGACTTGAATTCCTACAACAACAATACACGGTGATGATATGGTTGTTTAAAGGTAGCAGTTAAGAATTACGCTTTAAAACACCTTATCAGAAGAAAACATACGAGATAGTTCAGATTGAGCTCAGGGTAGTCAATAACCAAGTCCTGATACTAACCTTTTTCCTTACTACCTAGAGTTCAAACGCATAGAAACATGAGATACATATGAAATAACAGGAAACATTGGTGAAGTAAAGAGTCATGAAGAAAACTTATTTGAACCATGTAATGCACAGGAATCCTGCTGCTTTAAAACCACACGCCATCAAAAGATCAAGAGACTGACATCTTTGAAGAAATCCCACTGCCTTTGTATTAAACTGTCTAAAGGTTTACAATATCAGAAATGCAGAGAAGATATCAGAAGAAGTTCTTACATCCGAAGTCCAACCCCTCTAAACGAACGCGAGGGTCAATATATAGAGTTTTACATACAAAAATATCTCTGGAATGGAGTCATCTGAGAGGAAAAAATCTCTTACACTTGTACAGAGAAAGTAGATGAGAAGTTATTACAAGTGTAAATGTTCCTTTAAAGCTATTAACTCCTGACAAGAAAGCCTTTTGACCTTTGAGTACTGTGGAGTTTAACTGCGCGGCTTCTCATAAATGAAGCATTGAAGTGCTTTGTTACTTCTGATTCTCTGTATCTTTCTTGACCCTGCCACCTGTACCTGCTGATGTTGCTGCTGATGCCGAGTACCTGTGCTGAGTTGGCTCAGTGTCTTTATGCTTGCTGTCGTGGCTTTTGTCCACCTGTAGGTGCAATATGGACTGTATTGCTGCAAAAAGGTTTTTTCTTCCTTAGCCTTGGTTCAAAAGTAGCTTTACTAAGTCCTGCCATGTATCTGGATGAGGAAGCTGGTGCTTCAAAATTGACCCTACGGTCTCATCAGCTTCTGTGTACTTATAGAAATCGGGAGGTTTATCAAATAAATGAGCTACCTCATTTTTAATAAAAAACAAATTATCTAATTTATCAAAAAGAACCTGTCCTGTTAATGGGCCTGCTGAAGATGACCCAGAAGCATCAGCAATCTGCATGGCTGAAAAAGTGCTTACTCTTTTGATGTACTTCTCATAAGAGAGAAGCTTTCCTGATTCTTCTAAACTGGGAAGCCCTTTGTCCTGCAGGGCTGTGAACCTATTCTGGAACTTAGTTATATCTGCTTGCATATCATGTACCCTTCTGTCCAGTGTTTGAATTAGGTTCCTCATCGTTGTGGTTCTCTTAATTATGGAAATAGTTTTAGTTCTGTTAGCAATTCCCATTTGGATCAGCTGAGAACTATTCCTATAATTCAAGATTTCTATCATCTTTGGGGCAAGGTCTGCCATATTGCCTAGATCGTTTCTTGCTCTGTATAGTTCTTTCTTTGCCTTGCCAATGAGCCCTATCTGCTCATATATAGCAATAATGTACTCCCACTGGTTAGTGATTGCCTGTCCAATGGCAGTCCATATCACCTGCTTGATCTCTGCTGTTACTTTGTCAAAACTGAGCTGCTTTTCCAGCTCTGCAATAGTCTTTTTCAGGGTTTTTACTTCCCTCTCTTTCTCAGCCACGTTCTGCTTAGATTTATCATATTTTTCCTCTATTTTTGCTAAGCTTTCCTTGGCCTTGTTTAGCTCTGTCATTTGGGCTTCCAGCATTTGAATTTCCTGCCTTAGCTTTTGCATATCTAGGTTCTCGGCCTGCTCTGTTGTAGTTGCTTCTGTTGTAGCTGGAGCTTTTTCCGTTGGAGTTGTTTTTGCTGCCTGCTGTGGAGGGATGTCCTCTTTAGGAGTTTCTTCTAGGTTTGTTTTCTCTGTGGGTGGTTGAGAAGATTGCCCCTGTTCTCCCCTCTGTATAGCTGCTTCTAGGGTATTCTCTGTATCCAGCAGCTTTTGCTGGGTGTCCACCAGTTCTTTGTACAAACTCATCAGCAGTGCAGTGATATCCTTATCTCTTCTTTGTTGGGCTACTTCATCTGTTTGAGGATGTATAGTTGGTGGAATTTTCATCCTTTTCTTGATTGCAGCTACATCTGCATCCCTTAGTTTAAGGACCTCTTGAATGGCCTTAACATCATTGGGATCATGCCCAAATTCTATGATAATGTCCTCCAGCGCCTTGATTCTATTGTCCTTGGCTTGAGAGGATGCCCTCTCCAACTCAAGCTGAGCTGTTGTGTTGTTCAAACTGTTCTGCAGTTTATAGTTCACCAAGGTCTTGTCTGCCAGGGTGGCATAGACCATCTCACCCGTTTGTTTATGAAGCTCAATCTGGTCCATCGGGTGGATATCTTTGGCAAGGACTTCTAAGTTTGTCCTTATGTAGTCTGCAGTTGATTGAGGTCGCTGCTCTGTGGGAGTAAAATGACTCAAAGTCAATTTGGCTTCTTGTACATCATATGCAGCCATAAGCCTCTGCTGATTTGATGGAGCCATGTTTAATAGATAATTGTATAGCTTGATTTTAAGTGGCTCACTCCTCCTCTTAGCATCCTTGAAGAACTCTTTGATGCCTGCGGCTCTGCTTTTATCTTGCCCTGAGGAGCTGACCTCCCCAAGTGCTGTCCTGTCTTGCTCTTGTTGAAATGAGCTGGCAGAGGTCTCAAAGCTTTGCATTTCCTCTTCTCCAAATGGATTTAGCCTTTGCCTTTTCTCTGGTCCTTCTGTGAGAGGGGTTTCCCTCTCCCTTTTTCTGCTGATATCCTCCCTTAGAGGGGTTTGGAGGGCAGTATGTGTAGGGTGGGCCTCTATGGAAGATGGAGCTCCAGTATACAACCGATCTTGGATTACCTGCTGCATTGGTCCTTTTGATTTCAAAGGAGAATTCTTCATATTGGTGATATAGGATAAGATGATAGATATATGAGGAGTATCTGAACATCCTCTCTCTAGGCAAGTGCAGGAACTGCTCATGAATTTTGTCTGAGATATATGTGGCATAGTTGTAGCAGATTGGAGTCCTCCCAGGGGCAAACCTTAACATCATAACCAGCACAGTTTCCTCTATATACTCTGTTGATTTGTATCCTAGAATTGAGCTCACCATATGGGCTAGGTCTAGTCCAAGTTGATTTAAATATCCATCAAAGATTGGAGGATGCAGCACTGTGTCTGTTTTGCTCACAAATAGTTGATTAAACCTTAGGATCTCTGCCTCTGTCAGTGTTTTGGTCCCTTGGTTTATTAAGTCCAGCAAGGATAAAGGAACCATTTTCTTGTCAGTTTTGAACTGAACCATATCCCTGATGGCTTGAGGGGTGGTATAGAATATAACTTCACCCTTGGGATTGACTACAGCTCTCTGTGATGGCTCATATTGACTAGCACAAAGATAGATAAGATCAGGAAATTGTCTGCATGAAGGCATTTTAAAAGTTGGCAGGGCAGACTCCCAGATGCCTAGGATATCTATTCCATCTCTGTGTTTGGCCCTGAACTCATTTAACAGTTGAAGATGAGGGGTGCATCCTTTCCTGGCGTCTTCTGAGATCTGATAATCCAGATCTGCCAGGTCCTGCCAGTCCAGCTCTCTCTGAGGAGCATTCAGAGGAGTGACATTGAGGATTTCAAGGGTTTCCATGCTTTATGCAAATAATAACTGAAATGCCGTTTGAAACAGTGAATTCTGATGGGGACCACTATTGACAGGGATGGAGAATTGTCAGGATGACAATGCTAGGCCTTTTAGGAAGGGTTTTCAGTAGCAGGAAGACCTCCCTTGTCTGTTTTGGGATTTATGCAGGACTTCACGATTGCGCGAGTCAGGGGGGTTCTAGCAGAGAAACGCAGATCCCAGAGGTTTCCACCGTTAAATTTTGGTTCTGAACAATCAAATTGGGCAGAATGGAGTTGGTTTGCCGGCGAAATTTTGGATTTTAATGGTTTTTAGGGTGGTTTTTGTAGAATATTCACTAAAAACCAGTTCACAGGAGGACGAGGCCGAAATACCTGGTAAACAGAAGTCTGGACTGCAGAATTTAACTGGTTTTGCGCGCCGGGAGAGTTGAAAATGGACGCAGGTTGACTGGTGGCGCGGGCGTCGTAACATGCATGCAGAGAGCTTCAACAGGAAATTTTCAAAAATTATGAAAAATGGTGAAAATTGGCGAAAATATGGTTTTTTGGCCTTTTTGGCGCGCTTCATGGATGACGTCAGCATGACGTCATCATGGGGCCCGGGTTGGGTGACGTCATCGGGTGACGTGGCGGTCAGCGGTAGGTCCACGGGGGTAGTGAAGTGGCAGACAGGTGTCGCGATATGAGAGGTGAGGTGAGCAGATGTGGCAGTGACGTGCACGGCAGCGGGACGCAATCGCGGACGGGACAGGTGTCGCCATATCGGAAGGGGTCCTGTACGTCGGACGGATTGTCAGGCATCGCTCCGATGCAATGGTAATGTGACGCGTGCCCCTGTGCTGATGCTGGCCTGACGTAAGCGTCTGACAGATATCGGAAGGTATCTGTCAGACACGTAAGGCCTTCCGATATTCATTTGGGCCGTTGATTTGGGGGCGGGTAATCGGACGGTCGTCGCGCGCCCAACCTGCGCGGACGGTAGCAGCGGCTTTGGTTAACGTGTGGACGTCGGGACCGCCCGAAATCAATCTCTGCTGTAGATCTGGACTTGGCGCGATCTGACGGCCCTCGGGCAGGCAACCTGCACGGACAATATGTACCAGCGGGCGGGCAATAAACCATCAATTTCTTTTGCGGACGTGGCGGCGGGACCCTCCACGCACTATTGTTCCTTCTGGTGAATTTTTAACTGTTTTATGGCAAAAATATTAATCTCCGCCAACATTAGAAAAATGAGCCATCAAAGGATTTTATGAAGTTTCGGGCGCGAACCATGGGTAAAGGCGGAAACTATAGTAAAATGAATGAAATATGGGTTTTATGAAATATAAAGGGCCAATAACCCCCCGACCTTAGGATAAGGCGGGGGAAGAGTGATTTTCTAATGTTTCCGCCCTTTTGGGTTTTTCAAAGGTTTTGAAGGCTTAGAAGGCAAAAAGGCCATTTGGGTAGGGAAACTGGTTTGAGGGGGAGCAAAAGGTGAGTCATGGGTTCTTGACCTTGACCAGGTGTCAACTCAAGTCCCAGGGAGAGAATACTATGACTATAGTGCCAGGGAGGGGATATTTATGCATTTTGGGGTTTATACACCATGGTGTCTATAATAATAGGGATAAAGGGGTATAGGGAGCTAAGTAGTAGAGTTAGTTGTTAACATGGAGGGAATACATGAGTGAGGACTTAATTCAACCAAGTTTTTTCTGAAAATAATTTGAAACTAGGAGTAGTTCAAAATGAAAAGATTTTTGCACAAGAAATGTGGCTTCACAAGGCCATAAGAATGTAAAACATTTGAATTTCTGTGCTTTGTGCAACTTGGGGAAAGGGTGTTAGTAATAAGTGATTTACAAATGAGAAACAAGGGAGTTAGTCATGCTCCAGAGTGTTGCTCTTCCTGTAGATGTTTCGGCAACTTTGATCTTGAAAGAGACACCATTTCTGCAACCCCAGCTACCTACCCAACTAGATTTCCTAGCATTTTTTGTTCCTTCTTGGAGGGTGCACTTGGACTTGCAAACCCTTTGAATGCCTTTTCTTTTATTGGCTTTTTGCTTTCATTCCCTATCTAATACAACCCTTATTCCTTCCAAGGTCCCAGATTAAACAGTTGGGAACCTTTGTTTCTCTACCTAGCTACTTGATCTGCCAAGATTAAACAGTTTGGACAGATATCATTCTCTATTCTACAGCAAGGAAATTGAAAACATGGCATGATCCAGATTACACTGTTGGACCACCCATCAAAATTGAGTTTTTATCAAAACTGATTCAGACATTGCCTTCTCAGGGAAATATGAGATCTTTGCATTTGTCAAAGCAGAGCATATTTGGACCTTTGATACCCAATCATGAAATATGAAACCTATTGGTATAGGTATCCAACAGTGGCTCCACATGGGGATGGTTTTTCTTTTGGAAAGACCAAGAACAGCAGGTCAGTGTGCCTGGGTCCTTTGGCTGCTTCTTTGAAACTTTAGAGTTCAGTTCATCCTAAATCCCTCAAATTGCAGACTGATAAACTAAAACACAGCCTGTCTTTCAATTCCATTCTTCATTTGTAATGCCTTCCAGAATGATCTCACTTTCATGTTTCAACAAAGAACTATATATACAACACATACAGAATTTATTTACATCAAACTATGTACAAAATGGGCCAGCTTTCTTCATGGGAGGTAATCAAAATAGTGCTTAAGCATCCTGCCATTGACATGGCCTTCCTCTAAGTCAGTTTTGTTTAAATTTTGCAGAAAATAGGTGTTATTTCCTTGCACAGCTTGTATTAGGAATGGTCCTCTCCAAAGGGAGTCAAACTTTCCATGCTTTCCTTTGCTCTCTCTTCTTGAATCCCATTTGAGGACCTTGTCACCTACATTGAAATCCTCTGCTTTGGTCCTTCTATCAAAGGCCTTTTTTAGCTTTTCTTGTAACACTTGAACTCTGTTATACACTTCCTCCCTGGTTTGCTGCAAACATATAATCTGATTTATCCTTCTTTGCGTGTCATTGGGTTCAGCTTGGCATTCCTGGAGTATCTTCATGGCAGGGATTCCTAATGATGAAGGGAATTTAGCCTCCAAACCATAGACCAACTCATAAGGGCTGACCCCAATTGATCTTTTAGTTGTTAATCTGTCTGCCCATAATGCATTTACTAGTTTCTTGTGCCAATTTTTCTTGTTCTCTTCTAACATTTTCTTGATCATGTTTACCAAACTTTTGTTTGAGGATTCTGCCAGCCCGTTGCCTTGGGGATAGTATGCTGTTGAATGGCCCAATGTGATGTGAAATTTATGACAAAAATTGACCATTTTTTTAGATCTGAATGCAGCAGCATTATCTGTTATTATTTTATCAGGGCATCCAAATCTAGCTCCTGCATAAATCCCAAAACAGACAAGGGAGGTCTTCCTGCTACTGAAAACCCTTCCTAAAAGGCCTAGCATTGTCATCCTGACAATTCTCCATCCCTGTCAATAGTGGTCCCCATCAGAATTCACTGTTTCAAACGGCATTTCAGTTATTATTTGCATAAAGCATGGAAACCCCTGAAATCCTCAATGTCACTCCTCTGAATGCTCCTCAGAGAGAGCTGGACTGGCAGGACCTGGCAGATCTAGATTATCAGATCTCAGAAGACGCCAGGCAAGGATGCACCCCTCATCTTCAACTGTTAAATGAGTTCAGGGCCAAACACAGAGATGGAATAGATATCCTAGGCATCTGGGAGTCTGCCCTGCCAACTTTTAAAATGCCTTCATGCAGACAATTTCCTGATCTTATCTATCTTTGTGCTAGTCAATATGAGCCATCACAGAGAGCTGTAGTCAATCCCAAGGGTGAAGTTATATTCTATACCACCCCTCAAGCCATCAGGGATATGGTTCAGTTCAAAACTGACAAGAAAATGGTTCCTTTATCCCTGCTGGACTTAATCAACCAAGGGACCAAAACACTGACAGAGGCAGAGATCCTAAGGTTTAATCAATTGTTTGTGAGCAAAACAGACATAGTGCTGCATCCTCCAATCTTTGATGGATATTTAAATCAACTTGGACTAGACCTAGCCCATATGGTGAGCTCAATTCTAGGATACAAATCAACAGAGTATATAGAGGAAACTGTGCTGGTTATGATGTTAAGGTTTGCCCCTGGGAGGACTCCAATCTGCTACAACTATGCCACATATATCTCAGACAAAATTCATGAGCAGTTCCTGCACTTGCCTAGAGAGAGGATGTTCAGATACTCCTCATATATCTATCATCTTATCCTATATCACCAATATGAAGAATTCTCCTTTGAAATCAAAAGGACCAATGCAGCAGGTAATCCAAGATCGGTTGTATACTGGAGCTCCATCTTCCATAGAGGCCCACCCTACACATACTGCCCTCCAAACCCCTCTAAGGGAGGATATCAGCAGAAAAAGGGAGAGGGAAACCCCTCTCACAGAAGGACCAAAGAAAAGGCAAAGGCTAAATCCATTTGGAGAAGAGGAAATGCAAAGCTTTGAGACCTCTGCCAGCTCATTTCAACAAGAGCAAGACAGGACAGCACTTGGGGAGGTGAGCTCCTCAGGGCAAGATAAAAGCAGAGCCGCAGGCATCAAAGACTTCTTCAAGGATGCTAAGAGGAGGAGTGAGCCACTTAAAATCAAGCTATACAATTATCTATTAAACATGGCTCCATCAAATCAGCAGAGGCTTATGGCTGCATATGATGTACAAGAAGCCAAATTGACTTTGAGTCATTTTACTCCCACAGAGCAGCGACCTCAATCAACTACAGACTACATAAGGACAAACTTAGAAGTCCTTGCCAAAGATATCCACCCGATGGACCAGATTGAGCTTCATAAACAAACGGGTGAGATGGTCTATGCCACCCTGGCAGACAAGACCTTGGTGAACTATAAATTGCAGAACAGTTTGAACAACACAGCAGCTCAGCTTGAGTTGGAGAGGGCATCCTCTCAAGCCAAGGACAATAGAATCAAGGCGCTGGAGGACATTATCATAGAATTTGGGCATGACCCCAATGATGTTAAGGCCATTCAAGAGGTCCTTAAACTAAGGGATGCAGATGTAGCTACAATCAAGAAAAGGATGAAAATTCCACCAACTATACATCCTCAAACAGATGAAGTAGCCCAACAAAGAAGAGATAAGGATATCACTGCACTGCTGATGAGTTTGTACAAAGAACTGGTGGACACCCAGCAAAAGCTGCTGGATACAGAGAATACCCTAGAAGCAGCTATACAGAGGGGAGAACAGGGGCAATCTTCTCAACCACCCACAAAGAAAACAAACCTAGAAGAAACTCCTAAAGAGGACATCCCTCCACAGCAGGCAGCAAAAACAACTCCAACGGAAAAAGCTCCAGCTACAACAGAAGCAACTACAACAGAGCAGGCCGAGAGCCTAGATATGCAAAAGCTAAGGCAGGAAATTCAAATGCTGGAAGCTCAAATGACAGAGCTAAACAAGGCCAAGGAAAGCTTAGCAAAAATAGAGGAAAAATATGATAAATCTAAGCAGAACGTGGCTGAGAAAGAGAGGGAAGTAAAAACCCTGAAAAAGACTATTGCAGAGCTGGAAAAGCAGCTCAGTTTTGACAAAGTAACAGCAGAGATCAAGCAGGTGATATGGACTGCCATTGGACAGGCAATCACTAACCAGTGGGAGTACATTATTGCTATATATGAGCAGATAGGGCTCATTGGCAAGGCAAAGAAAGAACTATACAGAGCAAGAAATGATCTAGGCAATATGGCAGACCTTGCCCCAAAGATGATAGAAGTCTTGAATTATAGGAATAGTTCTCAGCTGATCCAAATGGGAATTGCTAACAGAACTGAAACTATTTCCATAATTAAGAGAACCACAACGATGAGGAACCTAATTCAAACACTGGACAGAAGGGTACATGATATGCAAGCAGATATAACTAAGTTCCAGAATAGGTTCACAGCCCTGCAGGACAAAGGGTTTCCCAGTTTAGAAGAATCAGGAAAGCTTCTCTCTTATGAGAAGTACATCAAAAGAATAAGCACTTTTTCAGCCATGCAGATTGCTGAGGCTTCTGGGTCATCCACAGCAGGCCCATTAACAGGACAAGTTCTTTTTAATAAATTAGATAATTTGTTTTTTATTAAAAATGAGGTAGCTCATTTATTTGATAAACCTCCCGATTTCTATAAGTACACAGAAGCTGATGAGACCGTAGGGTCAATTTTGAAGCACCAGCTTCCTCATCCAGATACATGGCAGGACTTAGTAAAGCTACTTTTGAACCAAGGCTAAGGAAGAAAAAACCTTTTTGCAGCAATACAGTCCATATTGCACCTACAGGTGGACAAAAGCCACGACAGCAAGCATAAAGACACTGAGCCAACTCAGCACAGGTACTCGGCATCAGCAGCAACATCAGCAGGTACAGGTGGCAGGGTCAAGAAAGATACAGAGAATTAGAAGTAACAAAGCACTTCAATGCTTCATTTATGAGAAGCCGCGCAGTTAAACTCCGCAGTACTCAAAGGTCAAAAGGCTTTCTTGTCAGGAGTTAATAGCTTTAAAGGAACATTTACACTTGTAATAACTTCTCATCTACTTTCTCTGTACAAGTGTAAGAGATTTTTTCCTCTCAGATGACTCCATTCCAGAGATATTTTTGTATGTAAAACTCTATATATTGACCCCCGCGTTCGTTTAGAGGGGTTGGACTTCAGATGTAAGAACTTCTTCTGATATCTTCTCTGCATTTCTGATATTGTAAACCTTCAGACAGTTTAATACAAAGGCAGTGGGATTTCTTCAAAGATGTCAGTCTCTTGATATTTTGATGGCGTGTGGTTTTAAAGCAGTAGGATTCCTGTGCATTACATGGTTCAAATAAGTTTTCTTCATGACTCTTTACTTCACCAGTGTTTCCTGTTATTTCATATGTATCTCATGTTTCTATGCGTTTGAACTCTAGGTAGTAAGGAAAAAGGTTAGTATCAGGACTTGGTTATTGACTACCCTGAGCTCAATCTGAACTATCTCGTATGTTTTCTTCTGATA
>APFE031321140.1:92449-110504 GCA_000404065.3 Pinus taeda | reverse complement strand
GACAAATGGCAGGGACAAAATGTGAGGTGGAAGATCATGGAATCTTCCAGAAGCTTCCCCTCTGACACTTGCCTCTCTGTTTTTGACCTGGGATGAGTAAGAGATCACCATTCTCCAAGTGGAAGCAGGAACTATCAGAGAGAGGACATTAATCAAGACCCCAGAAGATGACTCACCTCCCTACAATCATCTATATATGGATCCCTCATCATAGAGATCCAGAGGCCGGAATTTTGTATCTTATAGAGAACTGTTGTTGGTTTTCTGGTGTATATTCATAGTGTTGGGTGATCTAAGCTTTACTTAAGGTGAAGAAGGGCTTTCTTGCTGGAGGATGATGCTGGGTTAGAACATATGGTTGTAATCCTCTTGCTACTTTTCATCTTAAAAAAGCTATTCAAGTTTTCCTCCATATTCTTGTATGTTTACTTATATATGCATTTGTATGGTTAACACACATCTGGTCCTATGTTATTTATGAATATAGATCTTTGTTCCTCGATAGTAGTATGTTGTTGTGATTCCACAAGTGCTCTTTGAAGCTGGGCAGACGAAGAACAAGTGACAAAGCTCTATCAGGAAGGAGAGGAAATCAAGCACAAGACTAAGGTTGGTCTCCTTGGTTCCCCTCTTGTCTATTTTCATAAAGGAAAACGAAAGTAGACTTTACTTGTTTGTTTCTAAGATAGCTACCAATCTTAGTGGGAATAGCAGCATCCAAGTGGACACTATTCCCGGTAACACTTAGCACGATGTTCCTGGAAACACTTAGATTTTAGATTTAAAAATATGGTGATTCAAACTAATAGTACTAGTGGAAACCATCTAGGCTATCGAGTTAAATAAAGAAAGAATGGGGTTCTAATTGATGATTAAGGAATCGAATGGGGTATCCTGATGTAGAAGAACACCAAATGATTAGGCCTACCAATATTCATATCAAATCTAGGTAGATGAAACCTAACATCAAGGGGAAATCCTCTACAAACAATCCTATCATGCTGCTAGAATCAAATAAAGTAAAAGGGAAGCCTCGAAATGACATTAATTCAAAGCTACACATCTAGCATTATCCGATCTGGAGTAGAACTAAATATAACCTCTAATCCAATGAACCTACAAGGACTTCAAGCATAACTTCTGTTCATGAATATTCCATACAACTAGGAGAACAAACCTCCATTGTAGCATATGAGATAGGTTAAACCAACAAAGAAAAATGATTGCGACGTTAAAAAGATAGAACCAATAAGTAGATAAGAGAGGGAAAGAAAAATGGCGAAATTGTTACTTATCTCATATCTTCAAATAACACCACATAGTGGTTATAATACATGGGGGATCAAATCTCATGGATCCAACAATTTTCTAACCTTTGAGAGTGAAATATATTTTATCTCCCTGAAATTGGTGCCCTTCAGATGGGTTAGGAGTACAATGTAACTCACTTATTAACACTCCCT
Source organism: Pinus taeda (assembly GCA_000404065.3). Taxonomy (NCBI): domain Eukaryota; kingdom Viridiplantae; phylum Streptophyta; class Pinopsida; order Pinales; family Pinaceae; genus Pinus; species Pinus taeda. Next base: position 109,041 of record APFE031321140.1, on the reverse strand, counting down.
CATACAAGTCAGGAATAGGTTTATAACTCCTTGAATGTGGGTGCATTTAACACCATGAATAAATGCATCAAACAGTGTGAAAATAATAACAAGAATGTCCCCTCATCTACAGGTCTACAATGTTGAAACAATCTTAGAATAACACTAATGGAAGTGCTCATGCTACTATTTAAATCATTCCTCAAATATGCACCATGTTGTTGCCATCAATGAACATAAACAAATCCAAAAATAACATTTAACAAGTGTAACTTCATAGTGGAAGGAATAATATTTATAGCTAATAATAACCCTCATGTGGGTGGACCTTCTCTTTCTAATAAAAAAGAGAGCACGGATCGATAGTAGCCTGTATATGGAGCACCCTCCACCCGAATCAATGCACATTACCAAGAGTAGGCTCAAATAAAGCACACTAGTTGGCATGTCATACTCTGAATTATATCAATGCAATTTTCAACATGAGACCATGTGATGATCCATCATTTATACCACATAAAAAAAAGCATTCTAAAATAAGGCACATTAGTGGGCTTGAAATAGCACCAAAAAAGAGTCTTAAAAATGCACCTTCAATTCTACTAATTTCTCCCTCATTATGAGAATCTCTATCTATGTTCTTCCATTTCATGAATAGGTTTAGATGCTACTTCACTAGAATCAACAATCTCAATCTTTTTAAGAGGACGACATGCAATAATTTGCTACCATGGAATTCATAAAGGCGGTTAAACATTTCAATTATTGTTAGAGAAATTCTGAGGTAAAAATGGAGCCTCAAAACAAAATGTACAACCAAAATCAACTTTATAATAACCAATAGGATTCAAGATGATGACCTCAACCATGGGGGATAATTTACCATTTTCGGAGTAAAAAAGTAAAAAAATAAAAAAAATTACTTTTTCAACCCATATTTTCAACTTATCTCCCTACTATTTTACTCAAATTTCGAGCGAGAGCACTTGTTGGATGTAAAGTTTAATTCCTCATCCAAGGAGTACCCATGTTGCATACTTTTTATGGACCCCCCACTACACAAAAAATGAGAAATACATGAAAAATGTGATTGTTGCATACTTTTGATGGACCCTACTACACGAAAAATGAGAAATACATGGAAAACGTGATTATAATCATATTTTTCCTATATTTCTATTTTTTTCGTGTAGTAGTGTCCATCGAAAGTATGCAAGGTGGTTACTCCTTGGGTGAGGAATTAAATTATGCATCCAATGAATGCTCCTGCTTGAAATTTGAGTAAAATTGTTGGGATATAAGTTGAAAATATGAGTTGAAAAATGGTCAAGTCTTGCATTCAGTCTTCCTAGCTTAACAATAATTTCAAAGTCCTCCTCTTGGAATAACAATAACCATGAAAAAAACGTTATTTTCATCTTCCCTCCTAAAATAGGCTTATTAACCAAATACTTTAATGCAGAATGATTTGTAAACATCTTGAAATGTGACCCTAACAAATAATGTCTAAACATCTGCAAGGCATATACCATTGCCAATCCTTCTCTTTCTATAGTTTTGTAATTCTTTTCTTCTTTAGATAGTTTCACACTTGCAAAATCTATAGGTTGACTAATTTCTCCTGCACCAGGTTATGCCAGTACCACTCCCAAAGCTATACAAAAGGCATCCACATGTAAATGAAATTCCTTATTCCAATAAGGGAATACTAGTATAGGAGCAACTACCGTATTTTCCTTCAATATGTGGAGGCTCTTTTGACATTCTTCATCCCATTGAAAAGTGACAGCTTTCTTCAACAATTTTTCCATAAGCACAATAATCTGAACGTATTCTTTGATAAACATCTTGTAATATCCTATGTGTCCCAATGTAGTGCAAAGTTGTCTTATTGCCTTCGGTGGAGGTAAGTTCACAATGATAGCAATTTTCACAAGGTCTACCATCAATCCTTGCTTGCAAACAATATGTTCTAACAATATATCAAAAGGTACACAAAATATACATTTCTTTAAGTTCAACGAGATTTGGTATTGTCTACATGTATCAAGCATATGTCTTAAACTTTCAGTATGTTTTATTAGAAACCCAAATATTGTCCAATCATAAAAATATAATTCAAAAACTTGTGGATATATTCTTTGAAATCCACGACCACCACTCTTGAAAATATAAAAGTGGAATTCTTTAGTCCAAAAGGAATCACTCTGTATTGATATGAACCCCATTTTGTAGCATAGGTGGTCTTGTGTTGATCTTCAGGTGCAATTCTAATTTGATGATATCCTGAAAATCCATCTGTAAATGTATAAATTTCCTGACCTCCTACATTATGTAACACTTCATCTGTGAAAGGGGTATGGAAAGGATCATGTAAGAATGCATCGTTTAACTTCCTCAAATCAACACAGATCCTGATTTCTCCTTGAGTTTTGTTTTCTCGTACCACCATAGGAATTACCCATTCTAACTCTTCCATAGGTTCAATGACTGTGGCTGCTATCATCTTATCCAACTCAACTTTTACTTTCTCCTTATATTTTGGATTCAATCTATAAGTTCTTTGCTTGAATGGCTTCACATCAAGCTTAAGTGGGATCTTCATAACTCCTAAATCTCCTACTATACCCTTCATTTCTAAAAATTTAGTGGGAAACAACTCCTAATATTCATGAAGCAATTCTCTCACTTTTTTTATTGTTTCTTCATCCCAATAATTTCCCATAGTTGCAAAATGTGATTCCTCTTCTGACCCTATATATACCTTCTTTTTCTGTAATGGATTTGTTATATCTAGTATCTTTGGCTCAAGTCCATTTACTTCACGTTGCCCTTCTGATTATTCTATGTCAATGTTGTGAGGATCTTCTTCTTCTTCCGCAATAAGGTTGTAGAAGTTGTAGAATTCTAGTGCATGTTCTATTTGCACAACCCAATCAAGTTGTTGCCATGTCCTTGGAGCTAAATTCTCAAATATATTCTTATTAAATGTATAAAGGGCTAAATCTATATATGGAAAATCATCTTCAAGCTAAATGTGAACATAAACCCATCAACCTTATCTTCCTAGCTCGCAATACCATGTCGAAGCTCTATTTCTAAGTACCAATTCAGAGGAATTGTCTCCAATGTATTAATGAACACATGTACCCATTCTTGTTGTGAAATCTCCTTCCATGTTGTAGTACATAACCAGATATGCTCCTTGGGACTGGTTTCACCATGATATTTAAACTCCATTTCTATGTTTATCTAACCAAATCTTATCCACATCAATCTTCGACATTCCTACCAACCTTCTATACTCTTCTTATATGTACCCCACCATTGAGCAGGAGTAGCTTTTAGGGCTATATCCAAAGGTAACAATGTTTGAATTTCTGGAACCTATTCCTCATATTGATCAAGAAAAATATTCACATCACCGAAGCCATCATAAGAAGGAAAATTACATACCTCAGATGTCATGCAGTGAACTGATTTAGTAACTCTCGCACATCACTTTACAGATACTTCATGTAGCATGTTCTACCAATACTCCAATTCTTCTTCTAAGTTTGATGCACAAGAACTATCATGCTCCCAAGTTAATTTCCCCTCTGCAGTAGGGTTAGCAAAATTGTGTTCCTTTTTTGTTAATGGATAGATATTATCTATATCAGTTGCACAGTACTCTTCTCTAACTGGCTCTGTATAACTTTCTCCTTATGATGGATCCAAGGGAACAATTACCCTCATATTATTCCATTCAATTATCATTTGTCTCTTCTTTAGACTAATTATAGCTATTGTTATCAAATACCTAATCAAGCCCAAGCAATGCACGATAAGGGTTACTATCATCCACAATTTCTTTTACTTCGAAGTCAACCGTAGTGCGAACTCCTTCAATGTCCACTATCACACCTGAGTCTTCCTAAGGGGAATATCTTCCACTGATTTTCCATCCTTGGATGAATATATGACCACTATGACTTTGGATTACCCATTAACTCCAATGTTTGATTCATCAAAACATTAGCTTTAGATCCCAGATCTAAAATAACCTAATCCATCTCATAGTCTCCTATCTATGCACTAAGCCTCATTTCTCTTCCTGTTCTCTTCCTCTGATGCAAATTGTTAACTTCGCGCAACTCACTTCATGGTATTTCTTTATATGCACATGAATGTATCAATTCCTGAAGTCCTTCTACTACCTTTCGATCTCTTAACAACTTCATACAAGTTCTCATAAAATACTTTAAAATACCTTCTTAGTTCATTGATTCCTTATCTTGTGTCAAATCTTTTTTCTGTATCAAATCTGATGCTATGTCACATTTACTTTTCTATTTTGGATGTGCACTAGATGTCAAAGCTACAACATCTATAAAGCTTCACTTTTCTTGCATAAACAACCTTTTTTCCTTCTGAATATCAAAGATAGGATCTTTTTCAATAGTCTTTCTAACCCATGTAGTTACAAATTCCTTCTTTGTAGAAAATCTGTGTAGGTTAACCTGATAATGCAATATAAATCAAAGTAGAATACTATAACCTACTTCTACTATCAATTTGCGGAAGCTTAAAGATCGAGCTGAACAATATAACCAGAAGAAGAAGAATCAATGGTACAATGCACATGAAAATCCTTTGAGGAAAGTCTCAGCTAAAAACCCGACACTATTGTATTATCATACATGGTGGAAATACATAGGAATTATACAAAGCCTTACCTCTCATAGCTAGCCAGCTCTCAGCACAATCCTCACAGATGGTCATAGGCAATCTTGGCTTCTCTCCAGCCTTCCTCTCTGCCATCAAAGCTCCTATTTCCTTGCCTTGTTCCTTGTTGATGATTCTCCTTCAACCAAGTGGATGATCTCCCATTACCAAGTGGAAGATATCCTTCCAAAACTGCACCAATCCTCAAGTATTTATCCTTGATTACATGCATGAGTTTTATCCATGAGAAAACACATGCAACTGATAGTACACTATCCTTGAACATTAATATCAACTGGGTCTTTCTCAAAATAGACATGCATGAGTTTCTGATGAGGGAATCTTCAGTTAACTGGAGTAGCACTAGTTGAGTTCATTAATGTATCAACTGACTGTTAACAAACTATTAGTTTCTCAAATAGTTTGGAACTAATTTAACTAGACTTAACTCAATAAACTGAGTTAACTAATTACAGCTCAAATATAACTCAATATTATCTCCTTAATTTAAGGGATAACTCTTGCATGACTTCAGAAAGACTTCTAACTTGAATTTCTCCAACTAATTAATTTAAAATAAATAAATTAATTATTTCCAAGTAGTTGTTAAGACTAAATTTGATTTTAATTCACAATTTAATTCAAGGACAAATTAAGTTGGAATATTCTTGTTTCCATATTTCAACATTCTTTTCATTTACTTTGTCATCACCGGTCGCAGCTCCATTTCTCGTAACAATATTGATTATGGGATCATCAATTCTTCTTTCAGGAGTCATCATATTGATTTTTTTGTGTTAGCTGCTAGTTTCTATTTTCTTGCATTTTTTCCATAAGTCCTATACATTCTTCGATTACATGGTCCAAAGTCCTACAATACTTACAAGTCATAGTGGGATTCTGACAATCCCTCACAAAGTGTCCTGGATGGCCACAATTATAGAAAATAATCTATCCACGTCCACAATTAGCTCCACCACCACAAACTCTTCCTTGATAAACACCTCGAATGCGTTGTCCATTACCCTCATGTCCATTTTCTTCTTCTTGCATTCTATAATGTTAGCACCGCGCTCCATCATTATCTCATAAGCTCAATAATGGTTCTCATCATGTCCTACCGATTTACAGAACTTGCAATACAAGTTCCTGGGAGTCTCCACATATTTTAGTAACAAATAACAATCTTTTTATCTATGTTCACCTCTAGTTTTTCATATCTCGCACCATAGGCCAGATCTAACATTCAAAGGATTCGGTGCTCCACTAGCCATGTAATTTCTAAAGAGAGGGCATTGTTCTTTAGAGTGGCCTTCTGATTTTCACTTCGTACACCACACTTCTTCTCTAACTTCTTTACTCTTCTTCATATCTTGTAAGTGCAGAGTCAAATTTTCCATTTGACTCTGAATATGTTGCATACCTACATTGGTATCTCCTATAGGAGAAGTTTCTAATTTCATCTCCAACGCTAGAGCTTCAACTTGAGTTTCTATCTTCTGTTGTGTTAAAGGAAATATGATATGTTGCAACAACGCAAGTATGAACCATTCCTTATGTTGTTAAAAAGTTATGTCAAAGCTCCCCTGATCCAATAATACCTTGAATCTCTGGTCAAATTCCCAAATGGACTCAATATGCCTCTTCTTGATCTCCTTTAACTCTATGATGCAATGTGATTCAGACTTCGATTTCTTGAATTATTTTACCATCATTGTTTTAATGTTTGAAAATGATCTGATCTGATTTCTTGAATACTTCATGTACCATGCCAACGATCGATCTCAGAATGTTGTGAAAAGTTGTGCTTTCTTTATATTTTCATCATGGACCTAATTCACTGTCCATACTTATTTTCATAAAAACCAAAATTGTTCTCAATCCTCCAATCCAGTTCCTTTAAAAACATGTAGCTTAATATGATCGGCCATATTTTTTCTCGGCGGGGGAGGGAAAAGGGGAGGAGCGATTCATAAAGGGATGGGGATGGGGGTTGGGGAGGGGTAGGGGGATGGGGAAAACCAAAAGCACCCTGATTATTACTTGATTCTGGCTTCGACAAACTTTCAAGCTAGAAGGGTGAATACTGTGGGGTTACTTCGGGGTTTTCACGGAGGATTTATTCACTTTTAGATTCACTTAATAGAGGTCTATGGTCAGTTTCTATGAAAGTCTTCGGATCTTTGTCATGAGATCTCTTTCTAGTGTCTATTATATATCTTTTTTCACTTCATGTTGTTAGAGTCTCTTCTTCCGATCTTCTCCCAAACATAAGTAAACTAATAATATAATTGCATTCGTAAAAATACCTTTTAACACAAAAGCATCTTAATACAGAGTTTTAGAGATCTCAAGTACTTACCTCACAGTCCTTTGAAAAATTGTTTTTCTGCTTCATTGTAGGACATAGTTAATTCTATTGCGAACTTAGTAATGAATCCTCCTAAGATGTTATCAATCCAAAAATTAACAGCTCTTGAAATCCTATTTTCGACATTCTTCAGTCGATGTATCATTCAGGGGTCCACTCCTTAGGTTCATCTCTTTTAAAACATTTTTTTTTTCAATCAACCTTGATATCTACCCATACAGCTCCACATAAAATGAACAGAAGAAAATTTTGTATTAATCTTCGAAAATATACTTCTGTAATCACCTTTCAAATGACTGACGAGGGCTTCTATTCTCTTGATCTGCAAATTCTCATTCCTTCTGTTCTACCCAATCTTGAATTTTCTTCTTCGATGGATTCCACATAAACATATCCCTCAAATAGATCCTGGTCCCAGAAACAAAACCATTTGTTGCCTTTAAGTTGGGATGACCCAGGTTCGAACTGTTACTTCACAACAACAAGACCCCTAATCACAGCTCCTTTCAGCAACGACATGCAAGCAGATCACAGTCTCACCTAAAGTGACTATGGGAGGATGTAAAACCAGGTTTCTGCAGCCTTGAGGGATGATGCGATGTGGTATTTTTGTGTTTTCTTGTACTTAACATTCATAAATTACTTCACATTCATATATTACTTCATCACATTACACTCATCACTTAAACATATCATATAAACCCATAATCATTACCGCGTTGTAATAAAATGCAATTGTAATAAAATTGTTAAGCTACCCCAGATAATAAGCAAAGATACACATGAAAACACGTATTTTATCATGGTTCATCCCAATATGGGATTACATCCACAAGAATTGTTGCCTATAAAACAAATCGTTATTGGCCTGCACACTCAGTTGCAGGCAGACCGTGCACTCAACTATGGACTTAGGCCTCTGTGCACTCAGTTGTAGAGCCTCACCTTTCTTCCAAAGTATTGTTCAACAAGATAAAATGATAACATAGATCTAGATCATAAGTTGATGTTTCTTCTCTTTATTATTTGACCCTATTATATACTATTACATCAGGGGTCCATCCTTACAATACCATGGTCCACATACCATGGTCTCCACAAAACAAGTAGGTAAAACCATTAAATTTTACAAAATAGTATTATTTTACAAAAAGGGAGGGGCTTCGACTCATTTCGAAGCCCATATACCACGCGGTATCTCTACTATGAGGTCCACTTTGGTGCTCTACTTCGTGCTCCGTTGCATCCTTTACTTTTCACTACGCTCCAAAAAATGTAGAGTCTTCATCAAAATATAGGCCAAGTTGTGCTGCACCCAACACCCGGTAACTAGCAAAATATTTAAAGCGGTAGTGGCTCCTTGTTGGTGGGGCCAACTGAATTGTTATAGGGGTAGTGGCTACTTGCTCATGGTGGCCAGCTAAATTGTTGTCGGGGTGGTGGATCCTTGTTTGTGGTGGCTAGCTAAAATATGTAAAAGTGATTTGAACAATTCATAAAACATTCAGAGCAATGTGGTAGTGGAAAGGTGGTTTTTTTTCCCTTCAAGGTTTCCACCAGAAATATTTGTGTCTCATTGTGCATGATTGTTTTAATGTGTCATGGATCTTATGGGTTGATTTTATGTTTCATTTATATTCAAATCTATTTATTGTATGATGCGCATTATTATTTAGGGATTCAAAAAAAGTGTTACAAATTTTATAAACCATATCACTACTAATTCACCCCCTCTCTCAACAGTGATCTGATTTCCAACACTCACGAAATTATCGAAGTTATTACAAGAGGGGAAGATCATCGGCTACAACAAGAATGAAAATTTAAATTTATATCTTTTTATTATTATTATTACAAGTATTTGATTATTAAAAAGAGCATTAGAGTGTTCTTTACCTACTTTAGTAGTGGGAGCAAGTAGACTAGTTTCAAATGCAACCATATGTTCCTCTTCTTATGTAGCCTCATCTTGTACATGCTCTAGAGTTGAAACAAGAGTAGTTATAATTAAGACACCATTTTCAATTAAACATTTTTAATTATAATACATACTACATTTTTCATAGCACATTAAATACATCAATTACTAAGATACACACCGCCTTCATTTGGTGGAATTCCATTAGCATTAGGCCATGTCACTTCATTGCTTGCCTACTTAAAACAAAGAAACACATTACTTTATGCCCAAAAATAATAAGAAATAGATTGTACAAGTAATAAATTATGAATATTCTTCATTAAGTGCTAGAATATTGTGTTTTCCTCAAGCTTCTTATGTGTTTAGCCACAGATTGATAACCGTGATTGTAAGAAAGATCGAGGTCTTCCTGTTTTGGAAATTCATTGAACTCCAGGCCCTGCAATTTTGCATAAAAACATGAATTTTGGTACTTTTTTGAAATTAAACTAAAATTGTGCTGGTTTTCAAGCCTCTGTGGGAGTTATTTGTAGCTTCATGTTCCGGATTTTCCACAGTTTTCCGTTCAGTTTGTCGACGTTTCGAACCCCAACGGGGGTCCATCATCAGGACACTTCTGAAACGTCGACAAACTGAACGGAAAACTGTGGAAAATCCGGAACATGAAGCTATAAACTAAAATTGTTAACAAATTGTTATTTCTATGCAAATTATTCTTTTATACTTATTTGTGCAGCTAGGTTGGAGTAACCACTACTTGGGCCAAGTTTGTGTTATGCATGTTCCTTTATTCTAGATTTTGTGGCTTTGGAGGTATCTGGGATCCTATATTGAAAATTATGAAGTACATAATTAGATTTTTCAATGATGATAAAGCATCATAATTCCGTTATTAGAAGTGTCGCATGCTTTCCTCAATCGAGTGGTGTCTTTCTTTTTTTTCGGTCCAACTTCTCCTTTGCATCATCCAAGAGGGCCTTCCAATCCCTCTTTGGAATCATTGGATGATGTTCATACTTATGGTTCTTTTCAATATGAACCTTATATTGGTCCCATAGATATTTCAAATATTTTCCAGCTTTTGAGGTGACTTCAAACTTGTTGAAGGAATCGTCACCAAACATGCCAACCAACTTCCTAATGAGCTCATATTTTAACTTGAAACTTTGGGTATTCCACCCTAAGCATATCATGGGACCAAAGATATCCATAATCATTTCATGCAAGTGTTTATAAAATGTATCATTTCCCGTAAAACACTATTATCATTAGTTCAAAATAATTTCACATCATACATAAATTTCAATTTAATTGTACATAGTAATTAAAACACTATTAAATACTTGGAACCTTTTCTATTTTCATATGGATGTGCTCATCATCTACAAAAAAAGTAACAGGTAGTGATCTTGTGCTAGTGAAACAAGAAGATCAAGGAAATCATGCTTCAAAATGTGAAATGTCATTGTCAGCATCTTGTGCACATTCGGACCTATGTTGCTCATGGGGTATAGTTATGACATTGATCCTAGGGGATTCACTAGTTTGAGTGACTGACACATCACTCATAGGAGGTTGAAAATGGGTACCATCATGATGTTTTTTTGGTGTAGGAATGACACTAGTACCAATACTAGCCTTTGTAGGCATATGCTGAGGATCAAACTCATCCAAAAACTCCTGTAAAAAGTAAAGAGTTTTTAAAAAAGGAATTGTAAGAGTATAAAAATTAAACTTCTTAATAAATAAATTGGATAATTAAAGATCTTCATGCTTATTACATAGTGACAAATATTTTGCATCAAGATTTTAATTCTTTCATTTATCAATTATGTCTTCACTTGAATATCAACCAAAGAAACAAGCTCATTGTTTGACCTTATTAGAAGCTTCTTTATTGTTTGTAGTGGATCTATGGAGGAATAAATTTGTTCATCTGTAATATCTTCCTCAGGATGATTTTTGGAGTGCTCTAATTCTAGTTCCTTCCCCTTGTCACCTTGGGATATTGTTGTTGCCAACAATGCAATGTTATATTACTACTCATAAGAATTTTTTTACATGAATACATTATAACAAGTTCATAAGAATTTTGTTTATATGAATGGATAATATCAAGTTACAAATACAAATAGGGACATAATAATGAGGACATGTTGGAAATTTTGATGTTAACTACTAGTTGTGTGTGCCATGTCATCCAATCAGACACCACCACATGTCACTCTTTATGAACTATGAAAATGGATCCACATCATCGACCAATCAAGTGTTTCCATGTGTCACTATTGTTGACTATCAAGGGGCCACATCATACAACCAATCATGCATTGCCACATGTCACTACGAGACAAGTCATCGATCGTTTGTTAAAAATCATGCAAGTTGATGTAACATGTGTCATTCAACCTTTCATTTAGTTACCAAATTCATTTGATTAGTGAAAATGTGCTTGAAATTTAATGATGTTAAAGTTAATTCATGTTGGATTTCCACCTGCCATATATATATCTAAAGATGGGCACTATTTAACACATTGAATTTTTGGGGGTTTTCCCCTATAGTTTTGGGAACTCAATTTATGTTGATTTTCAAATGACCATAATTTCTCATCCAAGAGGAGCTTTTTGAGTGGGATATACCATTGGAAAGGTATTGAAGAGGACTAGGAAACTGTTAGTGTCAGTCTTTGCAGCGTTCCTCCAGTGATCAAACATGCTCTTACAAAGTGATTTTAAGGTGTCAAGGTCAAATTTTGTCATTTCAGTGACTCTTCAAGTAAAATTTGGTCACTAGGTATTAGGTCTAGGGTTTGCTTTTACTCCTTTCAAAGTTGTCCAAATGTCGAAACATGTCACCATTCAGCTTAGTGTACCATCATTCAGAGGGTTTTCATCATCATGTCAGGCTCCAATGGGTCATTTTACACCTTGTTCATGCTTCAATTGTGCCTAGGTAAGGTTCATTTCCTTCTCCTAGGGTTTTGAAGGTAATTTCTCTTAGATGGTCAAATCATTAGAAAATATTGTATCCTGATGTTCATACACCTTCCCCTATCCTTAACGTACCTTATTAAACACTTCCCATCACTGATATCCCTCAAATTCCTCATTTTCGCACAAACCCTAGTTTCTTGCTACAACTTGACAATTTTCTAGGCTAGGCCTGTGTTTTGCCCTTTTGGACCCCTTCCCCTCACTCAATCTTTGAAATTACAATTTCCCCTACTTCCTAGCATCCCTCCCTACTTCCCAAAATTTTCTCAAGAATTTAGAATCCCTTTATCCCCTTCATTTCACTTCATTTCGACAAATCCCTTGTTCCCCACATCAGGATAGGTTTTACTCCAATGATGTTTATGAGCAATAAAAGATGAATTTCAAAAAACTGAGAGACATTTATGTCCACAATAGGCCATGGAAGAAAAACCTCCTTCACTTTTTACACAGGTGTCATGGTTTTAGAGAAATGTCAGAAATACAGTTGCCTCGGGAGAATTGATGCACCTCTGAAGTGACCTTGGCAAAATCAGGTTTTCTCCTAGCTTGGTTATCCAAATGAATTTCTTGATGCGTCCAATGATAACTAGACACAAAGATATTTATAATGAGCTATCATGAGCTCAATTTGGAGTTTAAGAAGACCTTCCAAAGTTGACTGCAACAACACTCTCCCTTTAGGTAGCCTCATTTTGCACATTTTGACCAGTCTTGGGAGATTTGACGTTTGACAGGGAAAATGAACTCCAAATTGAAAAATTTAAGTTGGGTTGGAAATTAGACTTAATAATATTTCCAACAAGATATTTTTCACCCAATTTGGACACCAGGAAGGCCTTCAAAACTGTTCTGCAAAAAGGTGCTATGCATAGCAATTTTTAACACAGGTTTTTCTGCCCTATGCGCCGCACCACCTGGTGCTCCCTTTTGATGGAGGCCTCAAAATAATAAAAACTCAGCATTTTTGATTTCGCATGAAGAAATATGATTTCCTACCAATGGCCAAGCAATTTTGATAGGTTTGGAGCCCTCAAAAAGGTAAAAAACACTCAAACAATGACCTTTTGGCCCCTATTTTGACACACAGGAAGTAGTGTTGGGAGAATTGAATTTTGGAGGGGAAAATGGAGGAGAAATTGAAAAATTGAAAGTAGACAGGCAGGCCATTCCAACAAGCACACTTGGAGCGAATTTTGACACCGGGAAGGCCTTCAAAAGTGGCTCCAAATAGGCGCTACGCATAGAGAATTAGGCACATCGCATAGAGGAAATTTGGCCCAGTTTGACCAGGAATGCTCTGTTTTTCGCCCATCTTTTGCCAGTTTGACTTTTTCACCTTCTTAATGTCAAATTTGTGATGTAATTTAATGTACATCAATGGATCATGATGTAAATATGTCAAATTTTGACTTATGGAGGTAGATTCATCTGTCAAAACGTTGTTTGAAACTGAATGAATCAGTTCCCTTGTTTCTAGAGGCATGTTCTTACACTGCCTAATTTCTAGTTCTCAGTTTAGAATTAGTTGGAACAGCTCCTAAACATGTGAGCTCGACCCCTAGAGGCTAGAATGATCTATTTTTTGTCTATATTATGTGGTTTTTCAGTGATTAGCATGGTTGGACTCTTGAGAAATCAAGGAGCTTCATTGTACATTCATATCAGCATTTTGGCTAAGGAATTGAGATCAGGGTTTGCAGCACTCTTCGGGATCCCTTTGGCATGTTGTTTTGGTACAATGATTTCTTATGTATTTGTGCATTTACTTATGTGTTATGTATGTCGTTTTCTCTCTTATTTCTTCTTAGCTAAATCAAACAAGAGTGAAAGTAGAACCCATTGAAATTACAGTGCTCTACTTGAGGTTTGCTTTAGTTTCTTGATGTTTTCAGTTGTTTGGAGGGGATCCATGGTTTCTCTTGCCCTCTTCCACTCCTCCTCTATCTAATCCTTCCATATCATTCGATTAAAAGTGCCAAATTCAGTTGCCTACCTTGCCCCATTGAGATCTCTGCAAGAATAAACCTCATTCCCTACACCCAAGATCTGCCTTTTCATTAGAGCCAACAAACATATCATTTTATTCAATCAAACGCTTTGCGCATATACCTAGCCTAATATCATTAGTTATATCAGTCATCTCAAGCCCTCATCGATCATATTTTGCTGAGATTCTGGAGAGAGCCCTCTCCCGACCTGGTAGGGCTAGCTACCAAGTTAAGCGTAGTTTCATGTTGGTCCTAGATCCTACCTTTCTCAGCCTGAGGTAAATCTAGGCTCTAACAGAAACCATGTTTATATAATTATTAGGGCATCATAACCTTGTCAAAAACTCAATAATCATCAAGCTTCCTTTGACTTCACCTAATGAGGGTATGAAATATATCCAACTATCATATTGCTTCCTCTAATTCATGAGAAATACTTATACTATCTTAGATATCCCCTTGACATCAATAAAAGTTGTTTTCATAAATGAAAACACTATGTACAACACTTTTTAGGGGTTACAATTAGAAGCATTTGAAAACATGGGATAAAAATTTATTTTGTATACAACACTCCTGTAATAGAGTAGTCCACACTTCAACTAGTAAGTCACCATTTGAAGACTGTTTTGGATATTTTCCACCTTCACCTTTGGATGCGGTATATAGACATCAACAAGGAGTGAAGGAGGATCACATAGGGAATGATTTGAGAGAATACTTTTTTTTTAGCATATCAAGTGGATCAATTCACAAGTATAGGAGGTGCTAAATAAGTCATAGGAAAATACAAGGCCAACCATGATCAACAAAAGACACATAGATCATTTAGAGTGGGAGACATAGTATGGTTATAGTTAAACAAGGAGAGGTCATAGAGTCCTGGTAAGAAAATAAATGATTTAGGATATGGTCCATTCAAGATATTGGAAACGTGGGAGATAATTCCTATAGATTTAGTCTACCCCCATAAATGCATATTTACTTTTTGGTGAATGTTCAATTTTTCAAACTCTATGAACCTTCTGTTGAGCCTCAAACCTGCACTTCTTTACACATCCTCTCAGCCTCCTTTTCCTATTCATTTCCTTCTTTTGCCACTCATTCCCTCCATAAAATTGCTCAAATCATTGTATTTTAGGACTTTTTACATGGTTTGCTAATTATGCTAATGACTGTGTTGTTTGTTTAGAATTTTGGTTCAAAGTGCTGCATTTCCGCAGCTCACACAGGGTTTCCGCAGCTGATCCCGGTTTCTGCAACCAACCCCGGATTCCGCAGATGTTTTATTAAACGATATGTTCCAGGTGTCCTCCAGGAAGAAGAGCCACATGGGCAAGTTCGTGGAACCAAGGACATGGTGTGTGTCCTTCTAGCTCACCCAAACCGGTCATAAAAACCCGTGGTCAACGAGGAGGCAACTACGGTCAACAGAAGTCATTGGTGGTGGCACGGCTCTGTGTGTTCTATTTTAGAGCACGTGAAGAACATGTGGCATCTTCCTCAGCCATGAAGACAGTGGGAAACATGAATCCAACAACAGATTGAATTCCCACAACGCCCGTTGCCTAAATCCGAGGACGCAGCAAGATTACGTGTTTTTACACAGCTGCTTGAATAGCTTAGTTTTCGTTAAGTTAGTTTACTTTCCTCTGTTATAAATAAAGCATCTTTGAACGCTGGATAGTTAGCCGCTGATATGTAATTTTGAACTCCCCACTGTACTTTCTATTCTGATACATAATATATGAGAAGACTGTTTTCCATTTGAGCGTGTAACTGATCATTGAGCCGGCTGGAGTAGGCAGAGGGCCCTTGTTTACTGAAGGCCTGTATAGTACTCTTTAATTTCCTGCATTTCCTTTTCTCATTTTATGTATAATAGTTGTACAGAATGCCCTTGATTGCTGTGTTTTGATCATGTACAATAGCTGTATATAAATTTTGAATTCTGCTTATTTATATTTCTGCACTTTTCCATGACTGATCAGTGTGTTATGCAGGTTTCTTAGGCGTGCCCGGGACAGTTTCTTTCTTTTCTTTTTCACAACTAGTAACACTTGTGATCATCTTGCCTATGTTGCTGACCTTCCTTGTTTTGCAGCGTTTATTTCCTTACTATCATTTCTTTAATTTGCATAGTTGCTTTCTGCTTTTAGACATCAAGTTGTTTACCTATTGATGGTTTCTTCTCCATAATTTAATATCTTCATTGAGGACCAAAATATCACTTAGCACAGCTTGGTTTAGTTGCTCAAGAACTCACAATTGCTTGGGTTATTTTTAACTGTTTGTCACATGATATATTCAGTTAAAAGACAAGAGGTTAAGAAGAAGTTAAAGTATTTGTGACTAGTCTTTCTTTTATGTATATTTACTTCAGTTTCACATTGCTTAGTTTTTATTTTTAGCTAGATTTGACATAGATTTCATCTTCATTTTCTTGCAGCAGCAGAGATACTGGGCCAATGTCATTAGTCTTTTATTTGATGCCTTTATTTTTCCTTTAAGAGTTGATTTCATTTCAGTTGTTGTTCAAGCTTTCTTGTAGAATACTTTTAAGTTATGAGAAATCATTTAAAGCTCATCACAATCTCACACACTTCACTTGCTTTATTTCATTTCCA